>VMDO01003295.1:0-146301 GCA_007922755.1 Pedetes capensis
TAAAAAAAAAAAAAAAAAAAAAAAAAGAAAGTAAGTTGAGTTGTGGGACTGAAGTTCTCTCTTTCATGTGAAAGCTGTGGCCTGGGCTTCCTATCAGCTGGCCATGTGGCTCCAAGATGGTCAATGGAGGGAGGGTGGGGGACGGTGGCCCGGTGGCCAGGCAGCAAGTGGAGCCCTGTACACATGCTTCCCCATTTGTTTTCATGCCATCCACGCCACTCCTACCAGGTCAGGACAGTGAGGACACTTAGAGAATCAGGTTTCCCAGCCCAGGGAGGTTAAGCGACTAAGCAGGGAGGAGGCTGGGCTTGGGGTGCAGTGAGGTCTGTGGACCATGGGGCCCACACAGCTGTGGCTGTGGAGAGCTAGCCAGGAGGGTGGCTCTGAGAGGGGCGACAGGGAGGGTCCTCCAGGCGGGGCCGGGAAAAATGTGTGCTAGGAGGCACTGTGGTCAGTCCAGGAGTCACCCGCCTTGGGGTGACAGGGGCTCTTCTGGTTCTTCCGAGCACACCTTCCCTCCCCCAAGCCCACCTCAGGGGGGTGAGACCACTGCTTCCCCCTGGGGCGGGGTGGGGTCAGGGATGGGCACGTGACCCAAGGTGGCCAATCAAGACCTCCTGGGACTTTAGACCCAGGAACAAGAGACACGCTCTCTTTCTAAGACTGGGGACACTGAGGGCCCCCCACCCCCACCCCCTGCACCCCATCAGGCTGATGTGCTCTCTCAGCAGCCATGGAGAAAACCTATCTGAGGAGAGGAAGCCATCGGTACCTCTCAGGCACAAAGTACTGAGATCTCAGGCCTGGCTCCCCTCCCAGACCCACCCCCAGGTGCCAGAATAGGGAGGGCACCATAGAGACGTTAAAGAGCCAGGGGAAGTTAAAATCACCCCAACATAGGGAAAGGCAGGGTTAAGCACCGCCAGGGGTCATTTAATGATTAAAATTGAGTTCCTGGCAACCAAGACGACCGTGGAAATGGAACTAGAAGATGAGAGCAATTTTCCTTCTCCTGAAGAAAAAATTCAATCATTTCTTCAAGAGAAACAAGTCTGGTCTGAGTGACAGAGGTAGCAAGGGCCCAGGAAAAGAGGAGACCTTTCAGACCCTGCCGAGAGACAGCATCACTGTCTCTGATACACTCTCCAGAAGGAAGCTGTGAGCCACAGCTACAGTTGGATGTGGTTTGTGTGTGTGCTGGAAGCTTGGGCCTCAGCACCTCAGTGTGGTGATGTTAAGAGAGGTGGAACCTTTAAGAGGCAGGGCCTAGCAAAAGAAGATTAGGTCACTGGGAATGTGCCCTCAGAAGGAATTAATGCAAGCTGATGCCAGCACTCTGTCCTTGAACCTCCCAAACTGTAAGGTAAGACAGTCTCTTTTCTCCATAAAGTACCTAGCTTCAGGGATTTTGTTGTAGCAACAAAAAAACAGATGGATACAGGGACCATGAATTCTCTACATCTCAGCAGATCACCCTGATTTAAGGGCATGAAGAGACTGAGGCCACTGTCACTATCTCTCTCGCCACCCTGTTCCCTCCCCAGCTTCCTACGATGGTCTCTGCATTCAAAAGTATGCTCCTCATTTTAGCTCCAACGCAACAGGATGACATGAACTCCAATTATGAAGACCTGGGCCTGTGCCTGGGCCTGGGTGTCCCTCTCTGTGTTCCACAGTTACCTCTCCCTCTCCCATTCTTCCACCTTCTTCCTATGAAATCTCCCAGCTCACAAACACGTTCAAAGTGTCTCCCACCACAAACATGCTTGTCCTTAACCCTCTGTCACATCCTAACCGTTAACATCCCCTCCCTGTTCCTAAAATTTCTCCAAAGAACATTGAGATTGCGGTCTACAAGGCTCACCTCCCATTCACTCCAATCCAGATTTTGTGCCTATGCCTAAATCACCTCCCTGTCCCTAGCTGCTGAAGGTCTTTCCTCCCGTCTTGAACCCTTTGCTCCCTTGGCCTCTGCCAGCGCCTTCTGTGTGCCTGTTCCCCAAGGCCTCTGGCCCTGACCCGCTTCTTGATTCATTCTGCAAATGACCCTGGGAAATTTCCTCTCCCCGTGGCTGGCCTGGCAGTGGCACCTCCAACACACTCTCCGAACCGCTTCCTCTCGCCAAGACCACTTGCCCCACTGCATCCTGTAGCCCTGTGGAGGGCGCCATTGTCCCCCCCCCTCAGCCAAGCAGGAACACAAAGTGGCCCTGACACAAGGGCTCCTTCATCCCAGGCATCGGTCAGTGCCTGGCCCAGCTGTCCCTCTTCCCTCTGTGTTCTCACATGCCATAGCCCTCCACAGCTCCTCCCTGCCTCTGCCTGGCCACACAGGAGGACTTCCACCTGAATGCCTCTGGCCCAATCCCTCAGGGGCATCTCTGGACTAGAGAGTAAAATCCAAGGCCCTGAGTCCCACCCCCACCCACCTGCTCCCCAGCCAGGCCCTTTCGCAGCTCTCTGGCCTTGGCCGTGGCCTTCCTCGTTCAGAACTTTACCCTCAGGCACACTTGACTATCAAAGCCCACACCTTACCAGAGGCCACTGCTGCTCTGTGACTCCTCTGTGTGGGGCGCCTTCTTGCTCCTTATTGCCCTTCTTCTCTGCGTAACTCCTGCTCTGCCAGTGAGCTCGAAAGTCACCTCCTCCAGAAAGTCCTCCCTCAGGTTCCCCAGGCCTGTTTGGTGCTGCATTTTGTGGGCACATCTGTGGCCCTCCCTTGCTGCTGACGAATGACTTGGGAATGTCTGGCCTGGCTGAACTGATGCCTCAGCTCCTGGCCCGGAGCCAGCCCTGACCTGGTCCCCAGCAAGCACCTGTTGACCAACTAGGTAAGCAAATGGCCCTGCCCCAAGAGGCAGAGGCCAAGGCTAGGGCAGCGGTGACCATCTCATGGGCGGGCCTGGGCCCCCGGCTCACCAGTACAGAGCAGGCTGATGCCGATCCATCGAAACAGCTGCTTATACTCCCTGCAGAAAGTCCTCATGCACAGGACTGGAGGCGGGATCCTCCTGGGGAAAGGACCAGCAGGGTTCCCAGGGGCCCCCCAACTTCCATCCCACAGGGATCTTCCACATGTCCAGGTAGAAGCCAACTGGGCAAGCCAGGCGCTGGCCTTGACATCCCATAGGACAAAACGGCAACCCCGGGCCATAGTGCTCTGACCCATGGTTCTGCACAAGCTGGGCCTTGGGCCTGCTACCTAAGGGTGTCCCAACTTCCAGGGACTGGGAAGGAGCCGGCTGATGAGGAAGAGCCTTGTCAACATGCAGGAATTGCACCCATGGCGGCCCTACCTCCCTTGCCATCTCCACCTCTGGGACAGGCTCCCAGCTCTACTTGTTCCCTCAGGACAGGGATGCCCACCATCTGTGGTGGCAGCCTCTTCCAGGAAGACGATAAGTGGTCCCACCGCTTTGGGGCCCAGAGTGAACCCCTGTCCTTGCTGATCACGCAGCTACCTGTCCCAGGAGGAAAGCTGGCTCCCAAATTGCCTCTGGGACCCTGCAGGCTGAGCATCTGGTAGCCAGGTACCCCATGCTCATGGACTGCAGCCCAGTTGCTGTTTTAGGAACCCCGGGGGAGTGAGACATCTTCCCAGGCCCTCACCCAGGAAGATGGGTCCCTCCCCCACCACTACCCCCGCCCTTTGTACTCTGCTCAGCTCAGGATCTGGCCAGCAAGGACCTGAGCTCTAGGCTCACACCAGATACTCTGGGCTGGTCCCTGTCCCTCTGTGGAAAGTAGGGGGCCTGGACCAGCCCAAGAATGTGAAACTGAGCTTTGGGGTCCCCCAAGGTGCAGTCTACCCCAGAGACTGAGTCTGCCCCAGAGACTGAGTGGGGTAGAAAGACTGGCCTGGTTGGTTTGCCAAGGTCTCCTGCTCAACCCCAGCCAGAGAAGCCCCCCAGTGGGTTGGGGTCCTGGGTGGGATCCCACCTTGGCTGCTCAGAAGCAGAGGTGGAGGCAGAGGACAGCCCAGCTCACTTGCCTGCGAGGTCCGGCTAAACCCCTTAAGTCCTCCCTTCCACAAAGTTCACAGGCCCCCGTGTCTGCTGAGAGGCCAGGATCCCATCTCGTGCCGAGCCAGCCGGGGCCCTCTCCAAGCTTACCTACCATCCAGAGAAGGGCTTCGGTTCTGCTTTACTCCAGCTGCCCCGGCCTCGGCAGGGCAGTCACTGCCAGGGAGCCGGCCTTCCTCCTAAAGCCAGCAGGGACCTGTCAGGACTAGCCTTGCCACCCATGAGCCAGCTACAGCTGAGGGACCCAGAGAGGGGAGAGAGCCCCTGACAGCTGGGGCAGACTGAGGTAGGGATTGGACTTTTGCACTGGAAATAATTGGAGAACTATTTAACTGAAAGCATACATGAAGTGCCTACTATGTGCAGCGCTCTTTGATAGAAACATCCTGCCCTCAGGGAGCTCATGATCTGCAACAGGGAGGGAGACTTGTGAATTCTCTGTGGCTGGTTGGAGACCAAAAGGAAACGTCTAGGGAAGGTCCCAGCACAGCCCCCTCAGAGGACTCCAGGCCTCCATGTGCCCCACAGTGCATGGAGGTATTTGGGGAGGAGGGGACATTCTTGCAGATGACAATGTGAAGGTGGCCCATGGGCTACCCTGGGCAGTGAATTGGAGAAGCCTTGTCAAAGGAGGCTGGGGGAGTAGAGGGTGTCATATTAGGCATCAAAGTTTGGGGATGTCCTTGGTCACTGGAGGGCGGGGGCAAGACTGTCAGCTCCTGGAAGGTTGAGGCTTCCTCAGAGGGCACCCCCTCCCACACCACCCCATCTCCCTCCCCCCACCATCATCTGGTTTCTCTCCTCATCATTTAGATCACAGTTCAAATGTTCCTTCTCCACTGGGGCCCTTGCTGACCTTTCACACTAGGACAGGCAATACTGGCACACAGTAGGTACTCAGGAAATGTTTAAAGAGTGAAATAAAGGGGACTGCTCCCCACTGGGGAGGCCGATCCATGAGAAGCTGCTGACTACAGGCAGACTGAAGGAGGGCTAAGAGGGCGAGGCCACGCCCACCCAGGGCAGGGTCAGGCAAGGAGGCCTGGGAGGTCCAGGCTCTGTGGAGAGGGGACAGACCAGGTTTTCCAGGAACTCAGCCCCCACGTTCTCCAGGCCACGGGCCACGGGGGCAAGAGAGATGGCCTCTCTTCGCCTTGCTGTGCTGTCCGCCATGTGCCGGGGCTGCCAATTGAAAGACAAAGTCAGGGAGGGTTCTGAGCTGAAGGAAGGTCCACAGGGACCAGCCTGAGGGGCCTGGGAAGAGAAGAGGGCAGAGAAGCGAAGAGGGTTGGGTGGAGAGCAGGTTCCCAGCAGCACCAGAGCCCTGTCTGGGGGCTGCAAATGCCACCCTAGAACTCAGTCCTCACTGGGCCTGGGGCCTCAGTCAAGCTCCCCAGCATGAGGAGGTGGTGCTGGCTTCTCCCCTCACTTCTGAACCTATGACAGGCAAGTCCTTGTCAGCTCCAGGAGTTCAAGGGAACAACAACAAGTTGTGTCCAGTTCACAGGGAAGAAAATACAGGAACTGTGTATGGATCTGACACAGACACATTTCTGAAGAGAGGCCCTGGCTTTCATCCCTCTGTTGTTGTTGTTGTTAGGTGCCGTTGAGTCCCGTCCAACTCTGTTTTGTGCCCTCGAGTTGTGTCTGACTCATAGAGACCCTCATAAGGTTTTCAATGGCTGATTGTTTTGGGATTGCCTCTGGAGTGGATTGCCACGTCCTTCTCCCATTTTTGCAGTACTGGGAATTGAACCCAGGACCTCAGAGACTGCAGAGCAGCGCTCTACCAACTGAGCTAAATCCCAGCCCCTTCATCCCTCTGTAGCAGGTTAAAATCACTGCCACTCAGAGAAGAGCTCACTGCATTATACCTGCCCCTCTGGAAAGACAGAGACATAGTATGAGGGTATGCAGGTATGGAGCTGTCATCCTGAAAGCCCTTAGGTGGTACACTTAAAAATTAAGAAAGAAAGAAGGAAGGAAAGAAAGAAAGAAGAAAGAAAAGAAAGAAAGGAGGGAGGGAGGGAAGAAAGAAAAAAAAGAAAAGAAAAAGACAAAAAGTAAAAGGAGACACAGCATCTTGAACATACCATTCTAGTCCTTGGCTCCAACCATACCTGAAACTAATCCTGGCCCTGGACTTTTCCATTCCAAGAGCCAATAGACTGCCTTTTGCTGAAGCTGTTGATAGACTTTAGCTCACTTGTAAATAAGAGTCCTAACTAAGCTGAGCATAGTGGCGCCCGCCTACAATCCCAGCATTCAGGAAGCTGGGGCAGGAGGATTGCAAGTTTGATGCAAGCCTGGGCTGGGTAGAAAAACCCTGCCTAAAAAAAATAAAGAATCCTAAGAGCCACATGTCACTCCTGTTCCCCTCCTTTCCTGGCTGTGGGGACTACCTTACTCTATCCAAACGCCAGCCTGGTTACACTGACAAGCCTAGACGCACAGACACTCACAGGCAGCACCTGAGCCGCACACACAGGCCTGAGCCTGGGAACCCCCACTGCCCGTGTGCACCCAGGCACACGGCTGCCTACTCACATCTGTGGTGTCCAGGTGGCTCTCGGGGAGAGAAGGAAGCACAAACTTCTGTGGGGACACGATGGGCACATCTGGCTTGCACTTTGGTCTGTCTTATTTCCCTGGAAATGCCTGGGCAGAGTCCAGGGTTGGAGTAGGCTGGGCCTCCCAGAGCCCAGGGCCACAGCCAGGGTGGAGACCCCAGCCCTGTCCCAGGGAGAAGGGGACCAGATCAGGGGAGTGGGCCCCTCAGGGCCTGGCCCACAGCAGCTCATACCCTCTCTCTGCTATCTTCCCGCTGCCGTGACTGCCCTCCACTCCCTGTTCCCCAACTGCCCCCTTCCAGGCCTTGGCCCAGGCCCCTCCTCAGGAAGCCGCCTTTGTCACTCCCTCCCTCACCACCTCTCCACCAGCCCCCCTACATTTTCGCTTTCCTTTGCATCTCGGGCTCCCTTCCTCACTGGTCAGCAATGAGAACAGCTGCCTGTTCTCCTGAGCTGGAAGACAGGGAAAGCAGCGTAACTGTTACAAACAGGAAAAGTGTTTCAGGTCTCGGCCCCGCATGGTCACGGTCATGGACACAAAACAAAACCAGACCATGGCCCATTCATTCATGTTTTTATTTTTCAACTAAACACCTAAGCGGCAGGGTGCAGCCAAGGGACAGACACTGTAGTTCTTCAGTCTTCAAACTAAACGTTTAACTTACAGGACAGGATGGACAACATCTCTTTAATAATTGATGGAGTACGCTCAGGATAAACTTCATGACACGGGAAGGCACCAAGGCACAAAGGAGTTGTTTTGGAAATTCGGAAAAGGTGGTGGGCAGAGGGTGGGGGTACCCCTTGTGGAGACATTTTGTGGGTCGTCCTAATGACACAAGCCGTCCACGTGCATCATGCAATGTCCGGATGTCATAGAAACATACAGGACACAGGATGTTGAGAGCCCACGAATCCAAGACCTCCAGGGATGAGCGTGATGGGGTGTGTGGTGTTTCCCCCCTTTCTCCCTAAGTGGACACTGTTTTATGTTCATTTTCCCGCAGGGACCATATGATCCAAGTGCTTTCAAATTTTGCTTTTTCCAGCAGAGATCCTATGCATGTTGTTGGGCCAGGGGCCCCCTTGATAGTAACTAAATGTTTACGATGGGTTCACAGCCACCCTTGAGGGGGGCCTTCGAGCCCCAGTGAAGACAAACGACTGAACCAGCTTCAGAGGGAAGCCAGGAGGTGCCCTGCAGGCTGGTTAAGCCGTCCCTCCACCACAGCTTCAGGCCTAACCTCCAAAGTAAGGACTCTGATAGGACGAACCCAGACCTGTGAGTCCAAAGGTCTGGAGTCACTCAGACTCGGCAGGGTAACTTGTTCCCTCCTCCATGACCTGGGATGGGTGGTAAACCATTCTCCGCAGTATGAGACCTCCAGGCCTCACTGCTGTCCCAGCCCCCACCCCGGGGTGCCTGACACGATGCTCTCTCCCTGCCCCAGGCCAGAAGACCCTGATCCTCCCTGCTGCCTCTCCTCTCACAGAGGAATGGCCAGTGGGGACCCCAGGCTCAGAAGCCAAACCTCTTTCTAGGTAGAATTTGGCTGGAAGCCATAGGCTGGGAAATTAGGAGGCTGGAGAGGGTGGGTGGGATGGAGACCCCAGGGACAGACCAAGAGCTGGAGGACCAAGGGTGTCTGGCCTCTGCTCGTCCAGCTATGCGAGCCCTGAGCAGCCTGGTTTCATCCTCCATTGCGGCAATGCTCCAGATCACACATCTCCTCTGGTATGGCAATTTCTATCAAATAAAAACAGGACAGTGTGTCCTCATCCACCTCATTCACTGGATCTGGAACCAGGCAACTTCTGGTCAGGTTCTGATATAATGAATTGATTGCTTTATAAGTTACTGAGTGAACCATTCAGAGCTGTAAAAGTCAGGTGTCGTCAAAAGGGTCGCTCAATAATCTCTTGGTTTTCTTCCCACATTCTGCTCATGCTCATTTCTTGGCTCTTCATAGGTAACATCTCTTACATTGCATTATTCATGTGTCCAAACAGTGGACAAACATCAAATTACATGAACATGACCTTGACATTTTTCCTTCTTTGACCTGCTTCTCTTTCTTAAACGAGTGATGATTGGCAGACTAGGGGGAGGGACCTGACAGCCCACTTCTGAAACAATTATGTCATTGAAAACCCTATGAATGGCAAAGAAACACTATCAGATATAATGCTGAAAAATGAGTCCCCCAGGGTGGAAGCCACTCAAAAGGTGACAGAGGAAGAGTTGCCTCCTCAAAGTAGAGCAGACCTTAATGATGGGAGTAAAGACCCAGGGACTTCCATTTGCTGATGTGGCATGACTCAAAATGAGAATGACCAACTGTAAACATTCACCAATAATTGGAATGCAGAATGGACATAGTATGAATCTAGGGAAATTAGAAATTGTCAAAAGGGAAATAAGTCCATAAACACCAACATTCTGGGCATCAGTGGGCTAAAATGGACTGGCATGGGCCATTTTGAATCAGACAATCATATGGTCCACTATGCTGAGAATGACAGATCGAAGAGAAATGGGGTTGCATTCATCATCAAAAAAGACATCTCAAGCTCTGTCCTGAAGTACAATGCTGTCAGTGATAGAATAATATCCATATGCCTAAAAGGAAGGCCGGTTAGTATGACTATTATTCAAATTTACACACCCGCCACTATGGCCACAAATAAAGATAGAAAGATTTCTACCAGCTTCTGCAATGTGAAATAGATTGAACATGCAATCAGGATGTACTCATAATTACTGGTGACTGTGATACAAAAGTTGGAAACAAAGAAGAAACCATAGTAGTTGGAAAATATGGCCTTGATGACAGAAAAGATGTGCCTGACTCATGCCATAGTATTTTCCAGTCACATTGTGAAGGCTGTATATTGAATGAGGGAGACAGAAAAAGAATTGATGCTTTTGAACTGTGGTGCTGGAGACAATTATTGAATATACTATGAACTGCCAAAAGAATCATCAGATCTGTCCTAGAAAAAGTGCAACCAGAGTGCTCCTTGGAAGCAAGAATGGCTAGACTCCATCTTACCTATTTTGGACATGTCAGGAGGGACTAATCCCTAGGGAAGGACATCATATTTGGGAGAGTGGCAGGTCAATGAAAAAAAAGGAAGACTTTCAACTAGATGGATTGACCCAGTGTCTGCAACAATAGGTTTAAACATAAAAAAGATCATGTGCCTGGCACAGAACCAGGGAATGTTATGTTCTGTTATACATAGGTTTGCTATAAGTCAGGCCAGACTCGATGGAACCTAACAACCACAACATAATCTATAGTGGACTGGGGTGTAGCTCAGTTGGTAGTTTTGCTCTGCACTCTCTGATCCCCTAGGTTCAATCTCCGGCTCCACAAAATTGGGAGAAAGATGTGACAGCCCACTCCTGAAACAATCCCAAAATAATCAGCCATCAAAAACCCTATGAGGGTCACTATGAGTCAGGCCCAACTCAATGGCACCTAACAATAACAACAAGTCTCTAGTAGAAATATTCAAAAGTAGCAAGGATGTTAATGATTCTGATGGCATAGAGCAAAATGTAAAGACTGAAGAAATGTTTTTGGCTTTTGTTTTTGGCTTCTGTAACTCATAAGACATTTGCTTGTGGGATTGGTCCTTTCCAAGTCTTAGAGAGCCATGTTCTCTGAGCAACTCTATAAGAAGTCCATGTGTTCGCAGGGAACAGAGCATTTTGATGTGCAAAAGCCTGAACCCACCAGCCTGCTCAACGTGATTATCTGAAGGTCCCCAGATACAGTCAGCACCTTGGCCCTTCTACTCCATGGAAACAGCTGGGCACTAGTGGCCATGTCCAACACAAATGAAATCATGAGTCTGGTGCTCACGTCGCTCAGCAGCAATGGCAGGCTGCTAGAAGAAGGACCCCTGGTCCCACACCCATGAGGGTTTGAGGCCACCAGACAAGAGGAATTTCACCCAAGCCGTTCAGAGATCACCATTTCTGATTAGTTAACTGGCTAGTGCTCTGTAAAGGGTCTGTCCTTGCTCCTGTTGCTCTACATTCTACTCTGCCTGCCTCTCCTCTTTGCTTTCTGCATAGAGAGGGACTGAAACGCTCCCTTTTTGGCTTGATCCAGGTTCAGATGTTCTACAAACCAAGGCCGGTTTTCATTCATGTTCCCCTGCTGGGTGCCAGGATGGTGCCCTTGGCTTCCATGTTTTTTTGTTTATTTTTTTGTTTTTTGTTTTTCTTTGTATCCTAAAGACTATAGAATTTTTTCCCCTTCTTTTATTGGTAAAATGTTGGTGGGGTACAGAGTAATACTCTTTTTGGTTTTGGGGGTTTTTTTGTTTGTTTGTATAGTTTGCTTTTGCAGTCCTAGGGGGTTGAACCCAGGGCCTCACTCATGCTAGGCAAGTGCTCCACCACCAATCAACACACCCAGAGCCTATTTTTTTCTTTTCTTTTCTTTTTTTTATCTTGTAACAGGTCTTGCTACTTTGTACAGGCTGCCTCTGGCCTCCTGAGTTACTGGGATTACAGGCCTGAGTCACAGCACCCGGCTTCTATGGGTTTTATACTAAAGACCATTCCTTCAGACTTTTCCTCCAGCCACTGGCTGTGCTGGTGGGGTCTGCTAATTTGGGTCTCCACTGCCCTGTTAGCTGAAATGCCCACACTGAGTCACTGTTGATAAGCTGATTAGTTATATGGGCAAAAATAATTCCTACATTATTCCATCTTCTCCTCGTCAGAGAAGTGATCTGATGTGACACCCACTGAGCCTTACAGCAAAGCCAAACTCATTGTACAGAAGTTACCACGAAGGGAATGTTAGGCCTCCTGGGAAGAGCCAGTAAAGTGAGTCTACTAAGCCAGCAGCATCCACACCAAACGTACTGACAAGTGGGGCATTACAAATCTAATGCAATTGTTAGGAAGAATGGAAATGAGTCCCTCTGGATGTCACATCTGACACTCAGACATTGGAACTTCCCAGGCATATTCTGTCTCCCTCCACCCAGGTTGTTTTCGGCTTACTGTGCCACAAATCAAAAGCACGTCCACATCTTTGTTCTGTTCCACTCTCACTAGAACCAACCATTCTGCTCATGTGAACCTGCCAAGTTCATGCTGTGACCCTTCCTGAGCCCTCCTTTCTGCTCCACCACGCCCTCTGCAGTGACTTTCAGCACTCTACTTCCTTTGGGTCTGTGGCTGGGGCGGGGCCCTGCCACACACCCTAACCATGGGCCAGCATGTGGTCAGGAGCCTCCACTGCAACATTTCCTGTTGGTTCCACTCTTGGAGTGGGGACAGAGTGTGACAGTGGGTACTCAGGGCCTGGGGCTGAGATGTTCGTTAGTTACGCTCCCTCCTCAGAGAATGGAGAAGGGGGAGGAACAGTGTGTGAGAGCTCCCAAGACAGATCCTGCAGCTCTGGGAGACGGTGACAAGGAGCAGCACAGCTGAGAGCTCAGCGGTTGACAGGCTGTGCACTGAGAGCTCTGTCTGCATCGTCTCAATGAACCCTCACAGGGACCGGTGGGGCAGCTGCTGGCCCCCATTTCCAACCTGTCCTCCACAGAGGTCCCACTGCCAGGAGCCACCATACCACGTGCTGCTGCTAAGGGCCCAGGGCTGACACATGAGGCGCCCACCCTGTGTGCCCGGCTGGCCTGCTGCTTGGCAGGCAGGGTGGATTCTGGACCCAGACTTGGGTCCTGCTGCCATGAATCAGGTTCTTTTGGCAAACTCTGTGATCTGGGGCATGGAGCCTCTGACTGACTTCTGAGGGAGACCTGTGGTGATTCTGCAGGGGCTGATGTCCTGGGCAGTCAGCCTGATAGCCTGAGTGGGAATCCAAGGGCTCCAAGAACACACTATTCACCTTGATGGCCCTTGTGAGATTGCTGGCCGCTGATCAGCACTGCCGGGTCTGAGCCAGAGGTGGGGCCCTCGATCCAGGGCTGTGCTGGGTAGCCCCTCAGAGAGGGCCTGAGGGGCTCTGACTAGGGTAAGAAGCAAGCGTGTGGTCTTGGCTGGTCCCTGGCCTCAGCCTGCTCCCACAGGGACATCAGGGAGACACGCTGTGCCTTGGAGACCATCCCTCCTGAGCACAGCCGTTTGCAGCCTCTGCCAGTCATGGCCAAGGATTGGGAGGGGCCCTGAGTCCAGGTGAAGTGGCCTCCACTTGGCTTGGAGCAATGCTTCAGAGAAGGGCAGTGGTCAGCCTGCTACCTCACAGCACCTGGGGTGGGTGCCCACAGAAGGGCACCTGAAAGGCACTAGCAGTCACCACAGGTGAGACCTGATGGCTTCTGATGAACCCTGGCTGCTGGTGATGGGTTCCCATGGCACAACCATGGCCAGCAGAGTCTCCCCCTGTAGGTGTGCTGCCTGCCCCGGGGGCCCAGGGGGACCTGGGTTTGCTCACAGCTCTGTTGTATCAGGGGGTTGGTGGCAATGGGGTTCAGCATGAACCCAGGATATCTGATTTGGTCAGAACTGTCACCTGGCTGAATTCAGGGGCACAGGTCCTGTCCTGGGGCTGGATGCCCACTCTGATCATTAAAAAGCCAGCACCAGAGCAGGTGACTGGACCTCACCTCAGCCCAGAAATCCAGACTCAAGTTCTGCTGTGACTGTGCCATCCAGGAACAGGTCTCCATCCCAAAGTGATGCCCTGCATCCCCTGACACTGTGCGCATAGTGGCTGCTACCCTGGCCACTGTTTGGAAATAAGAGCCCTCTCTGGGGCTGGGATTTAGCTCAGTTGGTAGAGCACTGCGCTGCAATCTCTGAGGTCCTGAGTTCAATTCCCAGCACCACAAAAATGGGAGAAGGACCTGGCAATCCACTCCCAAGGCAATCCTGAAACAGTCAGCCATTGAAAACCCTATGAGGGTCGCTATGAGTCGGATACCGACTAGACGGCACCTAACAACAACAACAACTGAACTCCCTCAGTTCTGCAGTGAAGTTCCAGGACCTCTGGACTCCAGCAGGGGGCACCTCCTGCCCAGACATAGCTGCAACCACGAAACTAGAGCCTCTGGAAGATAGAGTCCATCAGTCTCAATGATGGAGTCAATGTTGCCCTCACTGAGTGGGATAGGATTGTTCAGGCAGTACCTACAGCAGAAGGAATGGGGGTCCCTTTACAGGCCTTTCTGTTTCAAGTACAGGCCAAACAAATTATCAGCAAAGGAAGTTTGAAGGAAGGTCACTACTGATCAGGCAACATCAAACAAGCTGTTCCTGGCTTTTCACTTCTGGTTGTAATCTCTACAAACAAAGTAGATGATAGATAGATATAGATAGATAAAATGCAAATCTGTTGTTATTGTTAGGTGCCTTTGAGTCAGGTCTGACTCATAGGACCCTCATAGGGTTTTCAATGTCTGATTGTTTTCAACTTTGTTGTTGTTGGGTGCCATTGAGTTGGTGTCCAACTCATAGTGACCCTACATGCAACAGATGAAACACTATTGTCAGTGCTTCTTTGCTATTCATTGGGTTTTCAATAGCTTTTTTTTTTTTTTTTTTTTTTTTTTTTTTGGTGGGGAGTGGGTTGCCGGGTCCTTCTCCCCAGCCTACAGCACCTGGTGTTCCCAAGCAGTCTCCTATCCAAGCACTAACCAGGTCCAACCCTGCTTAGCTTCCAAGATGTGACAGGATCAGACACCATAGTGGTACGGCTGCAGGCATTTTCAACTTTTGTTGTTAGGGGCTGTTGAATTGGGTTTGACTCATAGCGACTCTATGTACAGTGGAACAAAACACTCCCTGATTCTATGCTGGGCACATGGTCTTATTTATGTTTAAGCCCATTGTTGCAGACACTGAGTCAATCCATCTAGTTGAAGGTCTTCCTTTTTTTCGTTGACCTGCCACTCTCCCAAACATGATGTCCTTCTCCAGGGGTGGTCCCTCCTAACTACATGTCCAAAATATGTAAGATGCAGTTTAGCCATCCTTGCTTCCAAGAAGCACTCTGGTTGCACTTCTAGAACAGATCTGTTGGTTCTTTTGGCAGTCCATGGTATATTCAACTTCAGACCTTATCTATTGACTCTGACATATAACAAAGATTTAGCTCTGTAATGCTTGACAGTTATATTACTATTTTTAGTTTTTCTACTCATGATGTTCCCATAGAGCCACTTATTCCTCCCTTTGGGCTGGCAGGGCAGAGCCAAGCTGGTGGAGCCTCAGCTTCGGGACACCCACGGGACCCCACGTGATCTGGATGAACCACATGCAGACCTACTGCCCACACACTGATTCCTGAGGAGGAAACAGGCCTGTTTAAGACCACTGCCACCAGGAGGAGTTGGGACTGACCCTAGCCCAGGAGCACTGCTCTTAGGATGCAGTGCCGCTGTCCTCGAGGGCCCGGACATGCCATCACTGAGCCGCTCAAGCCGTGCAGAAGCCTCTTCCTCACCCATGCTACCCACCCGAGCTTTCACTCCGCTCCTCTGAACACAGCCATGTGCCATGTGACGACATTTCCATGAACAGTGGGCCACATGCACACAGCACTCCCATAAAACTGGAATAGAGCTGGGAGATCCCTCTCACCTACTGACACCAAAGCCGTGGTACTTAGCGCAACATGTCACCCCCGTGTTTGTGGCAATGCTGGTGGAAACAACCCCATAGCACTGCCAGGCGTGGAAAAGTACAGCACAATCATGAGTGGACATAGTGCTTGACAATGACAACAGAGGACTCTGTGAAGGTGGACTGTAAAAGAGCAGGCCAGTCACAGTGGCAGCTACATCGGAGCTGGGCATGGTGGCTCATGTCTGTGATTCCAGCAACTCGGGGTTGGGGGAGGCAGGAGGATCGTGAGTTCAAGACCAGAGGCAGCCTGCATAACTTAGTGAGACCCTGTCTCAAAGTGAAAAATAAAAAAGGAGCTGGGGGTGTGACTCAGTAGCAGAGCATCTGCCTAGTGTGTACAAAGCCCTGGGTTGAACCCCTAGCATGGTAACAGAGAGAGGAGGAGAAGGAGGAGGAGGAGGAGGAGAAGGAGAGAGAGAAGGAAGAGCAAGAAGGGGGGGGAAGGAAAGAGGAGGGGAGGGGGAGGAAGAGGAGGAGAAGAGGAAAAGCAGAGGGAAGAGGAGGAGGGGAAGAGGAAGGGGAGAGGGAAGAGAAGGAGGAGGGGGGAGGAGGAGGAGGAGGAAGAGGAGGAGGAGGAGGAAGAGAAAAAAAGAAACCACACCAAGTGGTTGGCCTGTATAGTCCAGAGCTGCGGAAGTGCACACTATTAGGTTCACACATTGATGAAATCACCTAATGACACAACTCTGCACGAGTCCCTGCTGTGAGATGTGACTGTATTTGGAGTTGCTGCACTGGTTCTTCCCTCTGCCTGGTCACTCTTCCCCTTCCCTGTCCTCTGACCAACATCTTTCTGCTCTCAGCTCCGATGTTGAGCCCTGAGAGGCTCCCGAGACCCCAGATCAAAAGTAAGTTCCATCCCCTGTTGGCACTCTTTCCCACTCTCCTGCTTCATAGCACTTATTCTCGAAACTATTTTGTTTATTGATACCACAGGTGCCAAAAACATGCACATTTTAAGAGATGTTATCTATCACTTTTCAGAGTTGAATTGAATTACAGTGGTAATGTGTAATATGACTTCTTATAATCGCAGAAGTCAAATGAGACCTGTACTCATCTTTTGCTATAAGTATATATTGAGTATTATAATTTTAATTCAATTTTTTCCTTGCTTAAAATATATTTTTTGCTACCCACTGTATATGCCATTATATTTTGCTTAGTGTTTTTTAATGTTTGTCTCACCCACTAGATTGTAAGCTCTGTGAGGGAGGAGTCTTTAGCTGTCTTGTAAACAAAGCACATATAATTACCACATGGTATAGGAAGTCCATAAATATTAGCAACAGGATAAGTAAAAGAAGCATCTCAGTACAGAGAGATTAAGCAACAAGCCAGTAAAGCAGGATTCGAACTGAGGCTTGTTTGACTGGTTCTAAACTGACAAAACCTTCTGATAATATGGCTTCCCTTGAGCTAGTCCCTTTGGAAGAAGGGAAAAGTTTACTTCTCAGGTGAACATAAATGTACAGTCTACTGAATGGTTCTATTTCTCAATGAAAATTAGCAAGCTGAGCTGGGCACAGTGGCCCATGCCTATAATCCCAGCAACTCAGGAGGCTGAGGCAGGAGGATCTGGAGTTCGAGGACAGAGGTAGGATGTCTAATTTAGTGAGATCCTGTCTCAAAATAAAAAGTAAAAAAGGGTTGGGGTTTCAGCTCAGTGGTAGAGCACTTCCAAAAGTATGGGTGAGGTCCTGGGTGTAGTACCCTAGTACCGAAAAGAAGAGGAGGAGGAGGAGGAGGAGGAGGAAAAACTTTAAAAAATCAGTGAGCTGAGTGTTTCATGTTCAAGTTGCATTGTCTTGTAAGGTTAGACAGAACGAGGCAGGCTCCTTGAGTATGATCAGCTAAGGGATACCAACAGTATCAATTTACAAACCTGTGGCCCAGACCCTGCCTGAGAGAAGGTTCACGGGTCGGTGCCCCTCCTCAGAGCCTCTCTGTGGTGATGACCCTGTGCTCAGAGCTGCCTCCCAATGTGTCATTGCTGGGGTGCACAGTGACCTAGTACTCCTTACTCTGTGTCTGTACTAACCATTTTTCTAGTAACACCCCCTCCTTCTTTTGGGGGACAAAAGGGTGAAGAAATAAGCCCTCCTCTGTCTCATGGCACCCCTACTGCCCGGCCTCGGGGAGCTGAGTGGAGACAGGGAAACAAACCATAGCAGGGCTCAAATCGTCCAAAGGGAGTGCTCCAGGGGATGGCTGGCAGCCGTGGCCACCTCTTCCCTAGGCTTGGCACTCAGTGCTCCCCTCAGTGGAGGGGGCTGCCACAGTACCATTCTGAGAACTCTCTTGCTCCTAAGTCACAGCCAGGTCCTGTTGCTGGCAGCCAGTCACTTTGTCTGACACACATTCTCCCTGAAGAAGAGGGGGTAGGCTGGGTGGACGCTTCCTTCCCCAGGGAATGAGGCTGTTGGAGTCTTTTGTGTGGGTGGAACAGGGTGAACAGCATTGAGATTCCTGTTCGTTTTCTGGGAGGAGAAAGTAGCAGCCTTTGTACATCCTTGGACACCTTTTAGAGCTAGAGGATGATAGTTCAAAGCCTCTTACCTCAAGGCATGGAATGAAACCCAGGACCTTTCTATTACCGTGTAGAAATTCCCTAGAGCCTTATAGTCATTGAGTTTGCTTAAAGATAAACCCAGAGACTGATTTGCAGAACTGCTAAATTCACCACCAGTGGAACTGACATCTTCATCCAGTCTCAGAAAAGGGTGGAGTCCTATCAATTGGATTAGTGGCATCTGGGAATATTTAGAGGGCATAAAAACCTTGAACACAATCCTGCAGAAACATCTCCTTCCGACCTCCCTCTTGCCCCACACACCACTGCTTTGCCAATAAGTGGAACCTCACTCAGCATAGCCCAGGGGATCTGAAGCAGAATCACCGGGAAAGAAGACTCACAACCAGAAGAAACTGATGGACAATGAATATACATTGTCAAAAAAAAAAAAATTAAATAAAATACAGGGAAACTTACTTAAAGGCTGTTTGACAAAGGTGAGCAGGACATAATATCGATTCTGGTTGTATTTACTGATGTGTCCACTCACCAGAGATTCTACATTCAATGTAGATCTAACAGCCAGATACAGTTCTGACTATTTTAGGGGAATCTGGATAATACAGGTCTGGACCAAACCCTAGCCTATGCTAGATTATATCAAAACACCAAGCAAGCTTGGCACAGCCATAAGCACCTGAATCCCAGCTACTCAGGAGGCTGATCACTTGAGCCGAGGGAGTTTGGGGCCAGCCTGGGCAACACAGTGAGACCTCCCACCTCTTAAAGAAAAATCTGGGTGCCATGGTACACATCTGAAGTCCCAGCGACTTGGCAGGCTGAGGCAGGAGGATCACAGGTTTAACACCAGAGGCAGCCTGCACAACTTAGGGAGGCTCTGTCTCAAAATAAAAATAATTTTAAAAAGGGGGTTGGGGATACATATCAGTGGTAGAGCACTTACCTAGCTATGTATGAGGCTCTGGGTTCAAACTCCTTGTACTGCAAAAAGTTAATTAAAAATAAAAATAAAGCAGCCAGGCATTGCAGCACAGGCCTGTAATTCCAGTGACTCAGGAGGCTGAGGCAGGAAGATCATGAGTTCAAGGCCAGAGGCAGCCTTCAAACTTAGTGAGCTCTTGTATCAAAATAAAAAAAAAATAGAAAGGACTGGGAGTACAGTTCCATGGAAGAGCACTTGCTACAAGCATGGGACCCTGGGTCCAACCCCCCAGTGTAGCTAAATAAATAAAGTAAAATAAAAAATACCAAACATCCAAGAAAGACAGGAACTTAAGGACTCTACAAGACAAAAATGCTTTATTGGGTCCCTAGCATGCATCCGCCCACCCCACCCACCCACTGTCTGTCTTCTGGCAGGAGCCAGAATATGATCTCCCGCCCAGCCACAAGAAACACATGGGTGAGGCTCTCCTGGCTTCCTCTGAGGCCTGGGATGCCAGCTGGAAGAGCTACTGTGAAGGTAGGCGTCTGACCTCGGCAGAGATAGGAGGAGGTACGCAGTTGGGTGGTCATATAATGGACATGGGCATGGAGGCCAGACCTTGAGCTGTGGCTTATCAAACGCTGGGCCCCAGGAATGAAAGAGGCAGACAGCCCCTGAGATGTGACCTCATAATTACAGTAACTGAAGTCTTCTGGTTGGGCCAACAGCTCGGTCTCAAGCTGCCAAGGTGAAGTTACGAGCTCCCACTTGATTTCCTGACCTTAACTGGGGAGGAAGTCAAGCATCCAAATATCTCTTTGCTGCATATTGTGAACCTTCCTTCTGGCCTTTCCCAAAGGGATCTGGGCTCTGTGGAAGGGTTGGGGGACTAACACTTTTCCTAGACACCTTGGTGGGGCCTGCGTGAGTTAGAGGCCGGCAACATGAGTTAAAGATATAAATGACGCAAACACTTGCCCCCGGGAGAAAGTTCTGGGGGCGGAGGGGTCTGTGGAGGTTGGAACACTCCCTTCACAGAGCGACTGAACTCCTCCCCTAGCAGCAGGCCCAGTTCCAGGCGGGACACACCACTGAGGGGCACTTACTCCAAACCAGCTGGACTGACCTAGAAGGCCACCAGCGTTGGGTTGGGTCTAGAGCGGGCAAAGGCGCTTCAGTTTTTAGTACCTCTGGTTCTTCCACCAGGTCACATGACTCACCAGACCCTACGTGGCCCACTGGGGAGTCATGTGGAGCCTGTGACAGTGCTCTGGGGAGCTGACGAGAAAAATATGATAGGGGATGCAGAGTTTGGGACCAAGTGATGCTCCGGCCAACAAGTACCTAGGATCCTTTTGAGAACCCCCTCCCGCTTGCCACTGGGCCCCGGCACCCCAAGCGGCCAGGCTGCCACTCAGCAAGTGCTGTTATCTGGCACATCAGCCACAAAGTCGGGTGAAATCAGGCAGAGATATCCCTCTAGGTGAGGGCTCGCAAGGCACAGGCGGGGCCTGGGGATTGCTTCTTCCCTCTATAGCATGGGCCTCCCCCTCGTCCACACCTATGGCTCTAAGCCACACCTATGGCTCTAAGAGGGGGCGGCAACTTGTCTTGACCATTTCAGCCCTTATTCTGGATCCGGGATTAGTGGTCCTTATCAATCATGTCTGCTGCACTCTGAGGATCCAGTAAACAATCAAATGCCACAAATGCCATGTGGTGTCTTCACACAGTGCACCCAAACAAAGAACCTACTTTACAGAAAAAGTTGAGTCTGGGACGGGCACTCATCTTGTGGGAATCCCACAGACCAGAAGCCATTGGTGTGGGTAACTCTGTGGCACCAGAGACACCACCCTGAGAGGCCGGCTCCGGTCTGCAGGAGGAAGTGAGGGCTTTGAGCCGGCGACCAGGCAGAAGCTAGCGCTCCTCCAGGGCCAGGAGGGCCCTGCAGATGGACAGGCTGCACAGGGATCTCATCACACTGCCCTCCCGAGGACTGGGACCCCAAGGCAGACACACATCTTCAAAGACACAATAATGAGTCACTGAATGGGGAGCCGAGGTAGCCGCCTGGCCATTTCAGGCTCCTTGCACCTCAGAGTGACAGATTCTGGGCAAGGCACAGCTAAGATGACGGACCCTGCCAAGAGAAAATATGACTGCGGCCTCACAAGAAGAGGTTGGGCCACAGCTGGACATGGGGGTTCTTGGGGTGCCTCAGGCGCGGCCATGTCCAGGAGTAAGTGCTGTCACACAGGCAGGACCAGTCAGGGCTGGACTTCAGAACCGAACTCCAATGGGTCAAAAAGCCCTACTTGCAAACACTAGTTCTTGTGACCAGCTGGAGATTTACCCGTACTTCCTTTTGCTAGGTCTTATAACTTTGATTGAACTTGGTTAATCTTACTAGTTACCTACAGGTTGCAGAATTTCAAAGTGGGATAGCAATAAAACTAATAGAGGAAGACTATCACTAATGATACTGCACTTTGGGAGAACAGTAGCCTTACACTTACTTCGTAGTAGGGTATGACCTTGAATTCCCTAGGCAGAGAGGATATTAGTTTTGAATATGGGAATCATAATACATCAGATGGGAAGGGGTGTGTGCGGGGGGGAGAGAGAATAAATATGAATCTTGCTTTGGACCACCTTTCCTCTGGTAAGAGCCCCCATCTTTTGGGAAACTGCCTCTCTCCCTGACTGTGAGGCCCTGAGTGCCAGGCCGGATTCTCTCATGTGGAATTTGAACCTTGAGCAGAGGGAGCCTCCTCAGGACCAAGGCAGAGTCCCGGAAGGTGAGCCCCAGTGCTGCCCTGGGTCCTGCTCCCCCCAAAGCTAATGGTCAGCTCTTCTTTTGGTTTTGTGAGCTGCCCAATATCCTTCTGGCAAACACTTTTTCTTGCTTAAGTTGGTTCGAGTTAATTTCTGTTGCTCAAACCCATGTGTCCTAAGGGATGGGCAGTCTCTCCTGAGACCACCTGGATACCTCTGCCTCCTAACAGCTGCCAGCCCAGGGTCTGGCATAACGTCAGTGCTCAGTATGTGTCTTCTGAATGAATAAAAGAATGAACATAATCTAGCCATCCCTTCAAAGTAATCTGGATAGGCAGGCTGGGAGAACCTGGGGCACACTGGGGCAAGAGGAAAAATTGAGGCATCACCTGAGCAAGGAGGAGGTAGAGAAGTGGGCACCGCCGGGATGGAAGGAGAAGCATCACCCAAGGGAGGGCCCGATGGGGTGGGATGTGGTGGGGAGTGAGTGCCTCTCTGCATCTTGAAGGAAGGAAAAGGTCAGCGAGCAGCCAAGAGGCTGACGCTCCTGGCTGGGCAGCTGTGGCAGATGCTGCCAGATAAACGGGGAGGTTCCACCAAACTCCAGGTCTGCCCTTCCTTTCTGGGCTCCTTCCTTCATGTTTCTCTTCAAATTAAGGAGCAATTCCAAAGGCATCACGTCCCCAGACACTCTGCTCAGGCACAAGCCATCAGCTCAGCTGTGCAAGTGACAAGACTGTTTGGCTGTGGCCTCAGAAGACTGAGAGCAAATGCCAGGCCAGGAGCTAAAACCCAGATTCCTTCCCCAGGGGCCCAGGGGCTGCAGGGCACCCTCACAGAGCCTGGCTGGGAAGGGGGGACCCTCACTCTGATGCAGCCGAGGACGGCAAGCAGGTAACACAGTCGCTGCCTTTATTGCAATCCAAGGGGCACAGGCCAGCTCCAGACCTACCCTTCCAGGTCTCAAGGAGGGATGTCCAGGAAGCGTCCTAGGTGCCAGGCCCAGCACAGAGCCTCCTTGGGAAGCCATATATGAGGGCCTAGAGCAGGGTCCCCAGGATCAAGAGCTAATGGCTGGGCACAGGCACAGAGACGTCCCTCCACCCAAGCATGTGAATGGATCGCAAGCTTCCTAGGGGAGATACCTATGTCTCCTAGGGGAGACACCTATGTGTATCTCCCCATGAGGAAGAGTCCAAGCCCTCCATGCCTTCACAAGGGGGATGTGACATTCACTGTGACCCTACTCCTTTCAGCATGAAGCACAAGGTCCCTCAAAGTCAACCCCCTCTCTTTGGCTATAGCTGCTCACACTCCCTCACGCCAACTCTCACCTCACAGGCATAGAATGTGGGAGCAGGGAAAGAGTGCACCGGGGTGGAGGGACAGGCCAGAGGGTCTGTTCCTCATCTGGTATTGGTGGGCAAGGGCAGGACTAGGGGAGCCCCTGGACTACGGGACGAGCGAAGAGGTGGTGAATGGCAGGCAGCAGGAACTGGGCTTGAAGCCTGAGACCGAGTGCGTGCCAGAGCGCAGGGGAAGGAGGATAACACGCATCATCAAAGACTGCTGCACAGACACGGCGGGCTCCGCTCCCAAGGGCCCGGGGCCAGGCTGGTTGTGGGATAAGCCGGGAGGAATGAGGTGATGGAGACGGAAGGAGAGGACATCCTGAGAGGCACAGGCCAGATCCACTGAGGAATCCTGACGCCCGAGGACAGGGACCGACAGGGGACAGGCAGGGCGAGGGGCAAACACTGTCCCCAGAGCCACGAGGAGCCTCCAGCAGGGGCAAGTGTAAACTTCAAGGGCACTTAGAGGCGGGGCCTGCTTGAGGCCTGGGAACCCTGGTGATGATGGCACCAAGAGAGGCCCAGGGGCCTGGGCCAGGCCCAAAGCCTTCTGACGAGGAGCTGGCTGAGGATAGGCTGCCTCTTGGAGCACCTTCCCCAGTGAGCTCTGTTCACCACGCTTCCATCCAGTCCAGGCTGCTTCCTGGTTGGTCTGCTGCTGGGTGGAGGCCCCGGCCTCCTGTTGGGGCTACCGCATGCCCTGGGCCTTTAAGCCCCCCTCCTGGGTGGGAGGCTGCACAGAGCCTGCCTCGGAGGCCTGGAGGGTGGTCTTGGAGCTTGGCGCACTCTTCCGAGAGCCCTGAGGGCTGGGGACGCCTTTCTTCTGGGGCTGAGGACTCAGCTGGGGGCCCTTCCGGCCTGCAGATGGGCTCTTGGAGCCCTTGGCCTTGGCCTGGGGCTGTGCGGCCTCAGGGCCCTTGAGTGGGGCAAGCCCCAGCATCTCACAGTAGGCATTGCACTGGTGGGAGGCGGCGAACTGGTCCAGCAGGGCGGGAAAGCAGCTCTCCTTGAGGCCCTGGTATCTGCGGCCAAATGGTAAAAGCTCAGTGGGTCCCCCCAGAGTGGCGCTGGGACAGCCCCCAGCAGGGTGTTACCCTACTCCCCTGAGTGCCACCTCAGGTGGTGGCATCCCAAGCCTTTTTTTTTTTTTTTTTTTTGCGGTACTGGGGGTTGAACCCAGGGCCTTGCGCCTGCATGCTTTGCAAGTGCTGGACCACTGAGCTGCGCCCCTAGCCCATTTTTTTTACTTTTTGAGACTGGGTCTCGCTAAGTTACACAGACTGCCTCTGGTCTTGAACTTGCGATCCTCCTGCCTCTACCTCCTGAGCCACTGGGATGACAGGCTTGCACCACCGCAACTGGCCCAAGCCTGTTTTAAAACCGTTCCTTGTATGACCTGCCACTCCGCCCACAGATCACCCACTTTATGCTCTAACACCAGCAGATGCAGAGCTGATAGGCAGGCTAAGCTCAGGGTGCTTGCTCCTCTACACCCTGGTGAGAGCACCCTTTCAAGTGAGGAGCAAGCTGACAAGGCCACAGAGGGCCCACAACTGCAGGGGACCCCACAGGTGGGCATTCTGGGTTGGGGCAGGGAGAGAGATCAATGGCCCCCTGGGTGTTACCACACGGCTGAGGTGTGACTGGGACCCTGTGGTCCCAGGACCAGCACCTTGGGATGCAGAACCAGAAGCAGTCAGGGTGTCTGACACCCTGAGAAGACTCTCTGAGAGGACCTGTCCCCAGAACCACTCACCCTCGCAGTTTGGTGGCAATCCGCACGTCAGTCATCTTCCAGTCAACCCCTGGAAAGAGAGGAAGTCGAGGGCTGAGGCCACCTGGTCCTGGGCCCCAGCCTCCAGCACAGACATCACCTAAGGAGGGAGCTCCCCAGGGTCAGCGCAGGCTGTCACCCAGCATCCCCTCAGAGGTAAGCACAGATAGAGCCTGCGGCACTGGAAGTTCATCATTTCTGTCCTCATGGGGAGACGCTAAGCTCGAACCTCAATGACCGAGGAAAGTCACACTTCAGTCAGCCAGTAGCTGAGCACTGACTATGTGCAACAGCCATTGTGAGTCAAAGAAAAGGTTTGGTTTATCTGACTCCTGGAGCCAAAACTCTGCCAGCTATGCAAGCTTGCCTCAACTGGATAAGACCAGTCCACAAACGCGACGGCCTCTGGCTTTGGTCTAAAGCCTTCTCCTTCCTCTGAACAAGTGAGTAGTCTATCCAGCAAAGAAGAAAAGACAGGAAGAAGGAGGAAGCAGGGGTGGGCCAGCAGAAGCGTGACACTGAATAAGACTGGCTAAGCTGGGCACCATGGTACCCACCGTGATCCCAGAGACTCAGGAGGATGAGGCAGGAGAATCAGGGGTTCAAGGCCAGAGGCAGCCTGAGTAACTAAGCGAAACCTTGTCTCAAGATAAAAGGATTAAAAAGGGGCTGGGGATATGGCTTAGTGGGAGAGCACTCGCCTAGCGTGTGTGAGGTCCTGCCTGGGTTTAACCTCCAAGTACCAAACAAACAAACAAACAAAAAAATAAATAAATAAAGGAGGAGGAAGAGGGCGGCGGCTGCATTCTAAGTCAATAAGACAGCCTCAGAATGTCTTGGCAAAATGGTGATGGGGAAAAAATTTCCACCCTGGTCAGTCCACCCAAGTGTCTTAGCATTCCTGCACTAGGTTTATGATCCTCCTTCCCCACCTTCACGCTGACCGGCACTTCTCTAGGGAGTTGCGTTTCCCTGACAAGGCTGAGTTCCATCATGTGATAGAGTCGAAGGGGTCTGGGCTGTAGAATCAGACAGACCTGGATTTCTATTTCATTTCAGCTGTATCACTTCTGAGCTGTGCGAACTTAGTAAGGCCCTTAATATCTCTGATCTTCAGCTATAAGAGGGAATAAAAATGCCCATTTTACACGGCTATCGAGAAAATCACAATACTTGTAGGACTCTTAGTGTCTGAAACATAGTTACGCAATACACATTAATTTCTTTGTCATTTGTTTTTTAGGATTTATCGCATTCCATGTCATGTGATAATAATGGTCCCTTGCAGAGAATTTTAATTTGCAGAAAGCTTTCCCAAATATGGCCTCACTTAACTTGGCAATGAGCCTAACAGACAGAAGACACAGTGCTAGAGGGGGAGAGGAGACCGAAGCTCAGAGAGCAAATGACAGAATGTGGCCCAGCCTCAGCCTCCACTGTGTTGTAGATTTCTTTGTCTGAAGACTCTTGCTATGTAGCCCAGGCTGGCCTCAAACCCTTGATCCTCCTACCTCAGTCTCCCGAATTGGGATTATATGTGTGTGTCACCACACTTGGCTAAGCTTCAGTCTTCCTTGTGAAACACAAACTTGGCTTTATGACACCAGGTTCTCATCTCATGGTAGAAACTGCCCACCCCTTACAGCTTCTTGAAGAAAGTGACAATTCCTAATTCACCTTTTCATCTTTTCAATATTTGGTAAGTGTTGGACAGAAGGATGAATTTATGCCGGGTATGGTGGCACACACCTGTAATCCCAGTGGCTTGGGAGGGGGAGATGGGAGGATCGCAAGTTTGAGACCAGAGGCAGTCTGTGTAACTTAGTGAGACCCTGTCTCAAAAAGTAAAAAAAAAAAAAAAAAAAAAGGAGCTGGGGCTCAGTTCAGTGGTCCAGCACTTGCAAAGCATGCAGGCATGAGGCCCTGGGTTCAACCCTCAGTACCGCAAAAAAACAAAAAAACAAACAAAAAAAAAAAAAAAAAGAAAGAAGAAGAAGAAGAAATTTATGAGTTAACAGGTTGAATGATAATGGCTTGGTGTCTTACCCAGCTCCCCCTTCCCCAATATATGGAGTGATATATACAGCAATGATTGTACAATTTAACCCCAATGAAAAGCACACTGGAGTTCGTTTTGTATCTCTGGCCCTTGGTTTTCTCATTTGTTTACTTCAGGGACAAGACTTAATAATGTGTGATATTTCCAGCTACTTCCTCTTCCTCCACAGATAGCAATTCTGCTGCCCAGCTCTGGTAGGGCAGGGCAAGGAAGGATAGAGGATTCCACCCTTGCTACCTCTCTCTCTTGGGGAGTTCCTGGGTAATGGAAGACATATAAATATAACTAAAAAGAACCCAGACTAAATTGGCTTTTATTTAAAAAGCTAACAAAGATGAAGGAGAAGGAGTGACAATAAAGGTATCTGGATTTTTGTTTTTGAGACAGGGTCTCACGATGTATGTAGCCCAGGCTGCCCTCACACTCGTGATCCTCCTGCCTCCGACTTCTGTCTGCTGGGATCACGGGCATGACCACTGAGCCTGGCAGAAAAGCTATTTGTGCTAGGATGGAGAGAGGTTGAGAGGTTTGGAAAGAAAGTAAGTCCACAGCAAGGTGGCAGGAAAGGAAGATTTTGAAAACGGTGGTTGTGAGTTTTGAATGAGATCCTATGTAGTTTTCCTTAAAATGAATGCTTTTTAATCTGAAGCAGACTGGGCTGCGTGCCTTTAAATGTAACTGCAGTTATAGCTACAGGAGGCCCTGGCGCGTGTTAGGACTGCATGCAGGATAGCCCCATCCAATCTCCAT
The DNA here is from genome assembly GCA_007922755.1 of Pedetes capensis. Taxonomy (NCBI): domain Eukaryota; kingdom Metazoa; phylum Chordata; class Mammalia; order Rodentia; family Pedetidae; genus Pedetes; species Pedetes capensis. Next base: position 27,387 of record VMDO01003295.1, read on the forward strand.
TACTAGATTATTGTGCAAAGCAAAAGAGAAGGAACTCAAAAGCTCTTTGTGACCTACCAGGCATGCACCATGGCTCTGCCTCCTCCGCATGCTTTCAACCCATGCAGCTGTGCATCCTCATGCTTCCTACCTGCCAAATCTGTCACAAGGAAGCTGCCATTTGTCCACTGATACAGCCAGTGCTGGAAGGTCTGGCATTTCTGCACAACCTCCGAGCTGCTGGATGCTGCTGAAGGCCCAGCACAGCCCGACTCCCGGGAGCAGTAAGGCTCCAGGGGCTTGCCCAGGTCCTCCTCCAGGGTAGCATATGGGATAGTGTTTGCAGGCCGGTAGATCAGGTAGAGGGGGATGATCCTAAACATGGGGGCAGCCTGCCGTGAGGAGGAAGTGCCACCCCGAGTGCCTCCCCCTCCCACCCCACTCCATAGTCAGGCCTGCAAGAAAAGTGCTTTCCAAAATGAGCCCTCAGCTCTGAGCATGGACAGCGAGGGAGGCCAGCTCCACCCTGTGTTCAAGGAAGGAACCTCGACCTCCATCCCCAGAGTCCTCCCATTCTCTGTGGTCGGCAGGAAATGAATTAAACCCTGCTAAAGCCTTGGGCTTTCGCGCAGTTGGTAGAGCGCCACTCTGCAGTCTCTGAGGTCCTGGGTTCAATTTCCAGCACCACAAAAATGGGAGAAGATGTGGCAACCCACTCTCGAGGCAATCCCAAAACAATCAGCCATTGAAAATCCTGTGGGGGTCGCTATAAGTTAGACATAGCTCCACGGCACCTAACAACAACAACAAGGCCTTGGGCAGGCTGTGCTTGGGTGAGGGCTGAGGCCAGTGGGTGTCAAGTGGACAGGGACACGTCTCGAGAGGATTCAACCAGATCATGGCTCAATGCCAGCCAGAGACCAGCTGCACAAGTGTCAGAGTTCAAGTCTCAAGATGGAAACAATCACCATTTACAGGTGACTCCTACAAAACCCCACACCAACCCCACCTGCCCACCACAGGGGGGTCCTCACCCATCTGCCTAGCTTAGCCTACCCCAGCCCCCTCACAGAGAGCCTCCTCCAGGCTGAAGGCGGGGGAACAAGGGTGCGCAAGAGGAAAACCGAGAGTGGCACAGGCCAGTCTTTCTAGACTTCGTGAGACCCCCAAGCCGAGCATGGGGCACTGTGAGCCTCTCTGCACCTGGCCAGAATGCAGGACGCCTCTGGGAGATGCCAAGACGGCAGTGACACTCCCTGTGCACTTACTCAGGTGCCTCCCCAAAGCCAGGGGCTGCCCGGGCTTCAGCGGCAAAGATTTTGCAGTACTCGCGACTCATGTTCTGGATCTTACATCCCTGTGGATCAAAGGAACCAAATCTGATCAGCAGGGCAGTGCCACAGCCCTCCAGTGCACCTGACTCTACGGGGACAGCTCACTGCCACGGGGCCTGGAGGAGGTGGCCTCACTCCCCCCTGCTCCCTTCTCTGTGCCTCATTTTCCCATTTGGAGCACAAGAGGCTGTGGACTGCTCTCCAGACTGAGGTTTTCAAGTGGTTTCTGAACTGCAAGTCCCGGAGCCCTGAAGCTGGGGGGCGGTGCCGCCAGGGCCCCGCCATGGACAGCAGGGTAGACTGTCCTCCAACCCACACTGCCCTCCTTTCACCTCACATGTAAAGAAGGCTTTTGTGAGAGACTTGGTTTGGAGCAGAAGAAATGGCAAGAAATAAGACTTGAAAGCTAGGGCCCAGGTGGTTTTGAAACTGCTAAGTTCCCTGAGGCCAGGTGTCTGGGTACCGGGCTGCATCCCGCTTCTCCCTGAAGTCCAACCTCAGAGCCTCATACTGCTGAAACGAAGGTGGCTTCTGCCTCCACCCTGGCCTCCCAACAGGCCCCAGGGGGAAGGGGAGGTGGGAGAGTGCAGAGCGACGGGGCCCTGGCTGGAGGACGGAAGGGTACCTGAATGGTAACGTCGTAGTTCCTGCCCAGGAGGGAAGTCTCGCTGCTGGGCCCAAACACCAGCAGGCTGGACACCTTGATGATGCAGGTGCGGCCTGACTCGAAGATGGGTTCCAGCCCGTAGATGACCTTGGCCTGGGAGGCCTTCCGAAGGCCGCACCTGTGTCCACCCCCTCGGAGCTCCTCGCTCACCAGGCGCCCAAAGAGCTTGTCCCCCCAGCAGCCGGAGTCGGCCAGGCCCTTAGCAAACACCATGGGGGTCATCTCAATCTCTTCTCCAACTGAAGGGGGACAGGAGAAATGAGGAAACTGGAAGCTCCCGCCTGGCCAGTGAGGGACCCATAGGGAAGAGAAGGCTGGAACAATCTCCCACCCTGCCCAGCTGCTGCGCTCACTGTCTGTCCAGGACTGTTCCTGGGGTGTCCACCATGAGCCTCCTGCCAGACTGTAAGTTGTTACCAAACAGTGCTCCTGTGGTGCCCATCCCAGAGTAAGTGCTCAGCAAGTGCCCAGAGAAGGCATGGGTTTCCCACGGCAAGAGCAGTCAATACAGAATACCAGAATTACTTTGTTCTAGAACTAAGTGTTTTGATCAAATAAATCAATGACTCTACCTCAACCAGCATATTGGAGGAAACAAAGTTTGCAGGACCAATCCAGGAGCAGCGAGCACCCTGAGTGCTCGATTGTGATTGCTAAGTACCATTTCCTACTAAAAGAACCAGAACTCCCTAAAAAAATGGTTGATTCCAGGGCTCAGCAAGAAGTGTACACGATGGACCTGAAGCATTTTTTAAGACCAGAAAGCAAAGATGCCATCAAAAATTACTGGAGATTTGTCTATAAGACATAGGAGTCAAATCGAAGAGGTTCCTTCTCACCAAAAACAAAACCGTCTTAGCAACAGACAGAATAATTATTGCAATTATAAAAAAATGTAGTGTGCAGATAAAATATGTTAAAATCCATCTGTTCATAATGGTAACTGAAAAACCCAACCTCTCTCGGCAAAAGAAACAGACCGCATTAGTCACCTTTGGAAGATTAACTAGAGTACGAACTCATTATTCTGAAACCTAGTAAGTACAGAGAAAAAGTACTTATCCTTCATTTTCTGATAGGCTGGTATAGATCAGGGTAACCAAATAATCATTTTTTTCCCTTGACAAACCAATGAGTCTGTTGGAGTTACCAAATAATAATTTCTTTTCTACAGAAAAATTTCAATTTAATGAAGATGAAATGATAGCTCCATGTTGTAATTCCTAACAAAATAATCATGGACTTAGGTGATAATCAGTGACTGCTAAATGCCCCAGATAAAAGCCCCAGGTTGAGTCAGAGAGTTTTAACTTTAAAAAGAGATGCATCAGATGGGTGCCATGGGGCGCACCTGTAATTCCAGAGACTCAGGAGGCTGAGGTAGGAGGATTGTGAGTTTGAGGCCACAGGCAGCCTGTGTAGCTTAGCAAGATGCTATCTCAAAATAAAAAAGAGGCTGTGGGAGCAGCTCAGGGTAGAGCTCTTGCCTAGCATGTATAAGGCTTTAGACTCAACCAACCAGTACTGCCAAAAGAAAAAAAAAAAGGAGGGGGGATGAATCACACAGATTGATTCTAACTGATCCCAGTGATCAATCTTAGCATTAGTAGAAGAATCTAACATTATGTGCCCCTGGGCAGGAAGCAAAAGCACATAACACACCTGTGAGGCATATACACACACATACATACACACGGTTTGCGTGTGTGCGCACGTGTGTGTGACACACTGTCTCACTATGTAGCCCAGGCTGTCCTCAAGCTTGCAATCCTCTTGCCTCAGCCTCCCTGGTGCTGGGATTACAGGCATATGCCACCACCTCCCACCTGTGAATTATTCTTGCCTCCTCATCACACCTGAAGCTGACCCAACCTCTCAGTCTAGTCGCCAGTTTAGAGGAAGCACACGTGTGAAAGAACTTGGCAAATGGGGAAGAAATCAGTAACAGCCAGAATGTAAGACATTCCACTGGCCAAGTGACTTCAACTAAATGGCAAGGAGAGGACACAAAAGAGGGGGAGGAACTTTTAGACATTGGGAGACTTAAGCCAGCTGCAGTGGCACCTGCAGGTAATCATCCAGCTAGAGAGAGGTGTAAGCGGCAAACCGGCTAAGAGCCATCAGTGGCTCCTGCATGCCTTGCATGACCAGGGCGGACCCATCCCCAGAACTCCGAGCCTGTGAGGGCACGGTCAAACTTGGTGGCACCTCGCCATTCCCAGGGAGCTGCTGAAGGCGCAGAGCTCTCAGGTCCCTCCCAGGCACTCGGATGCCTGCAGTAGGGGCCGAGGAGCCGCATGGGCAGCTGGCTTACCATGTGAATCCCAAGCAGGGGTACACACAGCCCTGCAGGCGGCTCTGGGTGGGGAGCCGGCAGGATCGATAGGCCCTCGTGGCCAGACCTGCCCTGGTCACTGCCTCTGACATGAGCACAGGGCCCAGCTGAGTTAACTCCTTGTGGAACCTCCCTCCCCCCAGCCTCTTCTTTCCCCACAAGCTTCTCAAACAGCAGTCCTGCTTCATGTTCCCAAGCTGTACTGAAACGGGGAGGCCGAGGGAAGTAGTGTGTGGGTTTGGACGGGTTCCGAGCCCTTAGTGAAGGGTTCCAACCTCCCCCTCCTTTTGTGTCCTCTCCCCACAGAGGGCAGGAGTAGGGGTGAAGACCTCCCTCCTCCCCAGAGGGGTGACGTACCTTCGCCTTCCTCCCTGGAGATGAATCCAGACAGCACTAGGTAAAGAGAGAGAAGAGGCTGCTGCCTTCGGGCTGGCCTGCAGGGCAGAGGCCAGAGCGCAGGCGTGCCACAAGGCCAGCACACTCACCCTCGGGGCTGAGGCAGAAGTCGGTGGAGGCTGAGCCATGCTCGTTGTGGAGGGTGCACCGATACACGCCGCAGTCCACGGGGGAGGCCTGTACGATGGCCAAGGCCGCCGGGCCCTCATCCCCTGCGCTGCAGAGAGCAGAGACCCTTCTCGTGAGGGCCTCGCTGTGGACAGCGCCTTCGACCCTACCCGAGGCCGTGTGAACCCAGGCTCCCAGACCTCTTGGTGGGTGGGGGATGAGAGGACCATCATCAGGAACTGGTCCTGGACCCCCCACCCCCTGCCAGGTCTGTTTGCAATCGTGACACCCACTAGTTGTATGACTTTGGGCATGCAACTTAAGACCTCTGAGCCTCGACTTTCTCACCTCTCCTAGGAATAAAATCCCCCTCCTGGCTTATCATGAGGATCCCATGGGGTGACAGAGTCACAGTGATAGGACAATGCCCAACATAACTTCATAACTAGGGGCCAGGTCAGCTAGGGCTGCATCCAGGCAGCTTACCTCCTGCCCACCTCGCCCACCGGGTGCTGATCCTTGGCCCACGTCAGGACTGAGTCGCTGAGGATGTTGAAAAACTGGCACCAGAGCTTCAGGCTGCCAGAGGCATCAGGAAACTGTTCTACCCGAATCTTCCGGATCACCTGTGGGGCTGAGAGCACCGGCCCACTTAAGAGGAGAAGCCACACGCCGGGCACAGTAGCGCACACCTGTCATCCCAGCGGCTCGGGAGGCGGAGGCAGATGGGTCGAAAGTTTGAGACCAGAGGCAGTCTGTGTAACTTAGCAAGACCCTGTCTCAAAAAGTAAAAAAATGGGCTGAGGGTGCAGCTCAGTGGTCCAGTACTTGCAAAGCATGTAAGCGCAAGGCCCTGAGTTCAAATCCCTAGTAACACAAAAAAAAAAAAAAAAAAAAGGAGAAGCCACGTTCCCACTGTCCATCCTGTGCCCTTGCTGGGCCAAAGCCCTGCGTCCCTGGATGTCCCGGGTGGAACAGGGCAGGACAAAAGAGGATTCATGTCCCTGCCCAAACCCAGCTACCTCCCACCTGTGCCTTGAGGTTCTGCCCTGACCCCCAGCCACAGAGCTTCACCAGAAAGAACTCATAGCCCCACCCTGACCCCAGCCAGAGAGGGCCTCCAAGCTGATGGCCAGCAATCAGCAGAGGAGCTTCGCCTGGCATTTTGTACCCTTCACTCTACAAGCTTGTGTTTGGATCCTACCAGCCACCGTGTAACCATGGCTTGACACCGCAAAGGGTGGCCGGTGTGGATGGCGGTGGGAGCCGGGGGGCTGTGGGAGCCAGGGCCTGCTCTAAGGCCTCCGTTTCCTCTCTCTCACTGAGTCCTCACAAAGTCACAGGCTGCCACTAGGTACTGTCACCTTCATTGTGTGGGGAGGGAGACCAAGACCAGCCCCAGGCCTTCAGGGCAGACCCTGAGGGCAGAGTGCCACGACCAAGCCTGTAAATCCCGGCAGGGCGAGCCACCTCCCCAGCTCACCTTTCAGCAAGTCTTTGGCCTTCCTGTGCTTGGCCAGAGCTTCCTGCTTGTCCTCATCCGGGACCAGCTCTGTGTCTGGAGTGCGGTCCCGCAGGCTGCCCGGGTCTCCTGGCGCAGGCTCCTCCTCGGCCCGTGGCACCTCCAGCAGGCTCCCCTTTCGGCCCTGAGTGGGGGAGCGTCTCTCCCGCCCCGGGGACCCAGGTGCCAGGCTCTTCCTGGACCCTCGGGGGGAGACCGTGGGGCTCTCCCTTTCTTCGGGCTTGGCCACCTCGCCATCTGCTGCCGCTCTGACCTTTGGAAGAAATCGCTTCCTCCGGGCTCCCAGTGCCAGTTCCTCAGGGGTGGCTGCAGGGAGGCCTGCCAGAGCCTCCCCAGGGACCCCCTCCTCCAGGCTGGACTCCTGGGTTTGGTTCTCTGCCGCTGGCCTGCCCGCCTCCCCCCACAACTCTCCCCCACCTTCCTGGGCGGCCCCCACGGTGGCCAGCTCAGGGCCCTCCTCTCCCACCACAATGGCTGGGACAGCAAGGGGGCTGGGGCCACCCCGGGAGCCCCGGGCAGCAGCCAGGGCCTGGCGGCCGGCCTGCACCTCACGGTCCAGGAGGCCGGTGAGGCGGCGTGAGGTGCAGGGGCTCAGCAGCAGCGTCTGTGCACTCTGCACCAGGTCATTGTTCTCCACACGCTCCAGGATGCGCCGTGAGGTGCGGGGACTCAGCCCGGCCACTTCCACGGTGGGGACCAGAGCCCGTGAGGGTGCCAGGCCCCCGCTGGTTGCCCCCTGGGCCTCTGCGCCTGCCTCGCTTGCCTCCAGGCTAGACAGCTTCAGCAGCAGGAGCAGGTAGTTCTTCAGGGAATCTATGAGGCCAGGGTCACAGGTGCGGGGGCCCGGGGGCCTCCCTGCCACATCTGGCTCCTCGGCACAGGCTCCCCGACTGCTGCTGGTCACTGTTTCTGGCAGGTGACTCTGGGCGGGCGGCCCGGGCCCCAGATGCAGTGTGGAGGCCGAACTCAGCAGGGCCTGGTCCCCAGAGGGCAGGAGGGCATCTGTGCTCACGTGCTGAGAAGCTGGGGCACTGTGTAGCCCCTCCTGTGGGCCACTGGCCAGACCAGTCCCAGGAAGAGAGGGCCTGGGTGGCACCTCCTGGCACAGGCCAGCTGGAGGGCCGCCCCCCAGACCCACACCCAGCACTTTCCCCCGCTGCTCCTCAGGGCACGGGGGTGGACTATGCCCCTGCATGGCCCTCACCAGGCCTGACCACTCTGGCCCCTGGCATCTCTCTCCACCCCCTGGCTCCAAGCTGCCCTCGAGCGGCAGCTGTGTTGGGCACAGTGGATCCCCCGACAGGGGCCCTCGTCCCAGGTCCTCATGGTCTCCGGAGGGTGTTCCTGCTGGCTCTGCAGAGCTGAGCATGAAGCCAGGTTCCCCTGGGACACGAGGTGCCTCTGGGGTCTGAGAAGCCCTGGGAAGCTCTGATGGTGGGAGCTGGGGGCGCCTGGCAGGTGGGCGGAGGCCGGCCTTGGGCGGCAGCCCTGGCTGGCCTTCCCCCACTGTGGGGAGGCTGACCTCCGAGTATGTCCCCTTCTCTTGCTGCGTCCCTGTGTCTCTCGCCTCGTCCTGCGTCCTCTCACCTGCCTGTGCCTTCCACTCGTCCTGTGTCCCCTCATCTGCCTGAGTCCTTCCCACCTGCGTCTCCACTCTGCTCTCTGTGGCCACAGCCTTCCGAGGACTCCCTTCAGACTGCAGCTTCCCCTTTGCTTGCATTGCGACATCCACCTGCGTCTTCCTTTCTGCCTGGGGCCTCTGGGCCACCTGGGTGCCATCTTCCTGGGGTCCCCCACCCAGCCGCTTCCTGTCGTCTGCCTGCGCGCTCTTCTCCTCTCTGGTCCTCCCATGAGCAGATGTTCTCCCATCCACCTGGGGCTCTGTATCCATGGGCTCGATGACACCTTGACTGGCAGAGGGGCCAGGTCCACCAGAGGTGACATCAGAGCTGCTGCTGGCAAATGTGGTGGGAGCCATGGTGGCCAGGGACTCCGGGACCTGGAAACACACAGGCAGAAGCAAAGGTTTAACCACACGTGCCCCAAGGCCTCTCCAACGGCACCCGGTCTCCTCTGGCCTCACCCTGAGCTGCTCTGGAGGGAACCCTGCCACCTTGTTTCTCAGGCCTGCTGAAGGTCGGAAGGGAAAATCGTATGACACAGTCCCCAAGTCCTGACCCCAGAAACTAAACTGGGGCCCAGCTCAGGCCCTTCCAACCTCTTCCTAAAGAATTCTGCCTTTCCTGACTCTGCTCATGGGGGGTCCCACCCTCACCCTGGCCGTTTGGAGGATGGTACCCTCTCCCCAGGAACAATCGATCTGTCCTTCTCTTATGTACTAACTTCCCCAGAAAGAATTAGGGGTGAAGTGGGAGAGCGCCAAAGTGCGCCCCGACAATGGCTTCAGTGACAGCCTCCACCAGCAGCACGGGGCATCGGGAAACCACATCGCCATCCAAACAGAGACTCGTGTACCTATGACAGGTGCCTGTGCCAAGAAATCAATGAAACCCTGTCATACTAACTTTTGGACAACTACTATCTGCAGAGCCCTCTGCTAGGGCCTGTCTATTGTGCATGTTACCTCACTACTCACAACAATGTGAAAAGCTTCTGAGAATTATCCCAGTTATAAAGATAAAAGCAATGGCAGGTCAAAGAAGGGATGTGACTGGTGTATTATCAGATAGTAAGTGGCAGAATTTGGATCAGAAGCTAAGTGTACCTAGTTCCAATTCCCATTTTCTTTGCTGTTGTACTATAATGTCACACATTTAAATATAATCAATGGACTCCCTGTTTGGACATGGTGGCATAAGACAGTAACTTGTCTCTTCTCCTTCTGGAATCACCAAGCAAGCAAGCAAGAAAAAAACAAAACAACAACAACCAAAAAAAAAAAAAAAAAAAAAAAAAAAAAAAAAAAAAAAAAAAAAAAAAAAAAAAAAAAAAAAAAAAAAAAAAAAAAAAAAAAAAAAAAAAAAAAAAAAAAAACCCCAGCAAACTCCATTGTTAGTGAAACTAGAGGCAAATAAAACCTACAGTTGCAAACAATAAACAGAGACCCTGGTGTGGTGATGCACACTGTAACCCTGGCCCTTGGGAGGCAAAGGAAGGAGGATCATAAGTTTGAAGCCAGCATGGGCTATGCAGGGAATTGCTGTTGTTAGGTGCCATTGAGTCGAGTCCAACTCCGCAACCCCCATAGGGTTTCCAATGGCTGACCTTTTCAAGATTGTTTCGGGAGTGGGTTGCCACATCCTTCTGCTGTTTTTGTGGTGTTGGGGATCAAACCCAGGGCCATAAAGAGTTCAAAACAGCACTCTACCAACTGAGCTAAACCCCGGCCCTACCAGTGAGAGCCTGTCTCAAACATCAAACAAACAAACAAATAAGTAAACAGATAAGGGCTGCTAGAAGCAGACAGATGCAAGCACTGGGAGACCGAGGAGGAACCAAAGCTGAACGGGGGAAAGTGACAGGGAAGCAGCTCAGCCAGTGGGCAGTGACCCTGTCCAGCAGGCCGTGGCACGTGGCAGAAAAAGCACAGTGCACACGACGGCCTGTGCTGAGGTGATAACCATGAACTCCATGTACACCCGAGCTGAGGAGGCACGGAGGGCCGGGTGGAAACCGAGCAGAAAACCTAGGGGAATGTCCAGCAGGGACCAGGAGAGGGGAGTGGAACAGCCCAGGGGCCGCAGGTCGCAGAAAACACAAGCAAAAATGCACTCCTGAAGAAACCCCTCACAACTGCTGAGCTAGCAGAATGGCTTCTGAATACACAAGGACCTGCAAAGCGTAGGTCCTGTGCGCACTGCCGAGAAAAAGACCAGATGACAAACCAGTCCACCGCAAGGTAACTAGGGAAGCCTCCGAGGAGCTGATGGGAAGCGCTCCGTCAACAAATAACAAATAAAAACCAGGTAGAGCTGAGCTGGGCTCATCAGAAATTCAGATAGTTCAGAAGCCAGCACAAGAGGAAGGACAAGACGGTGAGCAGAGTTAAGTCTCCTGATGGGGTCACGTACAAGAGCCAGAAATGAAAAACATCACTCAAAGCTGGAAAACCAAGTGATAGAAACACAGGGTACTGAACTACACAGAGACAATCACTTAGAAACGAAACGTTTGGGCACTGTGAGATGGAAGACGAACAAGAAAAAGGTGAAGAGGGAGTGGAAACACTGTGTCATTGCTCATGACAAAAAGATTACCAGATATGGAACACATGGAAGAATTAATGGTATTCTATAAAATTCAAATTATAAATTAAATCGTCACACACAGATATTTATAAATGTGAAAACCACACTCAGAACCAAAGTGAACAGGTCATTTCAAAATGTATGGGACAGAATTTAAAGTTCCTTTACTAAATATGAAATTTTTAATGAACGGTATGAATACAGGGAAATTAGAGTTCAGTGAATACTAGGAGTAAGTCTGACTGAAGAATTAATTAAAATGCTCTTCCAACTTCTCTGACAACCAGGAAGATACTAATAGACAAAGTGCCTTAGAGCCAACAAACATCAATTTGTAATATGTTAGAATCTTCTTATATTCTAGGACCTGAAAATACTAATCTGTAAAGACATAAGGTCTATAAATTTACAAGTAAAACGCTGACTTTGCCCACAAGTCTGCTGCTGCTGCTAAGAGGTTCATGGAGACAGAGCTTCCTGCTGGAAGCTGCCCTCACCTCGCCCCCCTGTCAATTCCTCAGGCCTTTCCTTTTCTTGTTTTTTGATTTTTGTTTGTTTGTTTTCAGTTCTGGGCGTTGAACCCAGGGCCTGGCCCGTACTAGGCAAGTGCTCCACCACTGAGCTGCCCCCCAGCTATTATGTTTTTAAAAATTTGAGGCAGGGTCCCACTAAGTCTTGCAGGCTGTCCTCAGTCCTTTTGAACCTGCTTCCGCATCATCTCACTGTTGACTCCCTTTTGTCGCCACTCCCAACCGCCTCATCCAGGCTGCCGACAATGATGTCTTTGCCTGAACTGCTGTAAAGTCTCTGAATGGCAGCCCTGATTCTAGTCTTGCTTCTGCTAAGCTTTTGTCCTCACTGCAGCCCAAGTGATCTTTCCAAAATACACTTCTAATCTTGACACTGTCCTGCTTAAAAACCTCAGTGACCTGCCATCACTTACAGGACAAAGCCTAAAAGCCCTCTCCTGGAAGAGCAAGAAGGTTGATAACACTCTCTGTTGGCAAGAGTGTGGGGAAACAGTCCTGGCAGAGCCTCTGCGGATGACAATGTGACGTCACCTATTCAAACTATAAATACTTATGCTCTTTGACTGTGCCTAGGAATTTTCCTACAGACATAATTTCATGCGTAAGTGGACTTACATACGGAGATATCCATGTGGGGTGTGTGTGTGTAAATTTATGGTATTTGGCTTTTGATTTTTTCTCTCTGTAGCCCCAGCTGGCCTCAAACTCACGATCCTCCTGCCTCAGTCTCCTGATCAGTCAGGTTATCTATTTCATTTTTGCGTGAGTTTTGGAGTTTGTGGACTTTTTTTCCCCATTCCTGAGGAGTTGAACTCCGGGCTTCATGCAAGCCAGGTAAGTGCTCTACCATGGAGCTGCACCTCAGCCCACTTTTTATTTTGAGGCAGGGCCACAGGCTGGCCTCTGGCCTCGAACCTGTGATCCTCTTGCCTCAGCCTCCCAACTAGCTGGGATTACAGGCATGCGCCACAATTGTTCTTTTATTTCCATCCTTCTGCTTGTTTTGGGTTCATCTGGCTCTTTTCTAATCTCTTAAATTAGGAGTTTCAACGATTCATTTTAGACTTTTCTTCCTCCCTAATATGTTTTCTGTTTATTTGTTTTTTGAGACAGGGTCTTACTATGTAGCCCAAGCTGGCCTGGAACTTGTTCTGTAGACCAGGCTGGCCTCAAAATCACATCAATCCTCCTGCCTCAGCTTCCTGAGTGCTGGTATCACAGGGGCATACCACTATGCCCAGCTCCTGACATAAATTTTTAATGCTGTATGATTTCTTCAAAGCACTGTTTTAGAAATATCTCAGATTTTTATATTTTCACTTTTGTTTAATTAAAAATGTATGCAAATTGTTCTTAAGGTGACTTCTTTGCTGGGTGTGGCAGTATGTGCCTGTAGTACCGGAACTGGAGAGGCTGTGTCAGGAAGGATCATGAGTTCAAGAGCAGCTGGAGCAACATACTGAAACCTCTTCTCAAAAACAAACAAACAAAAAAACTACCCCTTTGACCCATAAAACTATCTTCTTTCATTTAAATGTGTTTTGAGATTTTCCTATCATCTTTCTGTCACTGATTTCTAGTTTAATTCCACTTTGGTCAGAGAATATATTTTCTGATTTCAATTATTTTACATGTGTTAAGGTTTATTTTATGACCTAGGATATTAACTATTTTGGTGAAGACCTTTATATGCCCTTGAAAAGAATTAGTATTCTGTTGCTACACTGAGCCCTCTGTGTCAAATTGATAGTGCCATTCAGTTCTTTTAAATTCTTACTGATTATCTATCTAGTTGTTCTATCAATTACTGAGAGAGGAATGTTAAAGTTTCTAATTATAATTGTTGGTCTTTCTATTTCTCCTTTCAGTTCTGCCAGTTTTGCTTCATGCATTTTGAAGCTACGTTATTAGCTGTATACACATTTTTATTGTTATGTTTTCTTGAATAGACCTTTTTATCATTAGATAATTTGTTATTTTTCTCTAGTTATTCATTGGTCTGAAGTCTACTTTGTCTGATATAAATACAGCTATTACAGTTTTTTTGACTAATACTTACAGGGTACATATCATCCATTATTTTACTTTGAACTTACCTACATTATATTTGAATTGGATTTTTTGTAGAGAGAGTTGGGAATAGTTTTTGATCCAGTCTCATAACCTCTGTCTTTAATTGATATGTTTAGACTATTACACTTAACATAACTATTTATATGTTTGGATTTAAGTCAAACGCCTTATTATTTGTTTTCTATTCCCTATGTCAGTCAGCTTTCCATCACTATAACAAATATCTGAGATAATCAACTTATAAACAGAAAAGGTTTTACAGTTTTAAAGGTTTCAGTATGTGATCAGCTGGCCCCATCACAAGGCAGAACATCATGGCAGGGAGTACATGGTGGAGCAAAGCCACATACTTCACAGTAGCCAAGAAGCAAAAGAGAGAAGGGAACAGCCGGGGTCCAGCTATCCTCTTCCAGGGCGTGCTCCAGAGAGCATCCCATGAATGAAGACCTCCCATAGGTCCCACCTTTTAAACTTTCCACCACCTTTCAGTAGTGCCAAGGTCGAGACGAATTCTTTAACACGTGGGCCTATGGAGGACATTTAGGATCCAAACTATGGCATCCCCTCCATTTTTCCTTTCCTTTTTCCCCCTTTCCTGCCTTCTTTTAGATAATATAAACATGTCTTAGTGTTCTACTGTAATTTGCATATTGTGATTTTTACTCTGTCCATATAATATTTTAGTTTTTGCCTTAGGAATTACAACATACATAACTTGCCACAGTCTACTCAGGGGTTAGTATCTTACTACTTCAAGTGACACATACTAATCTCACCATATAGGTCCCTGTAACCTCTCCCCATTTATGTTGTATCTTATACATTGCATTATTACACATTAAAACCTCCAGCAAACAAGGCTGCATTTTTTTTTTTTTACTTTCTAGCTTCAAATACATTCTAAACAATTCAATAGGAAAAGACTAATCTATTATATTTACCCATATATTCAACATCTTTGTTGCTTCATTCATTCTTTTTTTTTTTCCAGTACTAGGGGTTGAACCCAGGGCCTCGGGCCTGCATGCTTTGCAAGTGCTGGACCACTGAGCTGCACCCCAGCCCTTTTTTTTTTTTTTTTTTTTTTTTTACTTTTTGAGACAGGGTCTCACTAAGTTACGAAGGCTGCCTCTGGTCTTGAACTTGCGATCCTTGTACCTCCGCCTCCCGAGACTCAGGGATTACAGGCATGCGTCACTGCGCCTGGTGCTGCTTCATTCATTCTCAATGTTGCAGTTTTATTCTAATATTAGTTTCTTCCTAAAAAAATGTACTTTAGCAATTCTTTTAGAACAGATTGATAACAATATATTTTCTTAATTTTTCCTTCAGCTAGGAATGTCTTTATTTTGCCTTCAATACTTAAAGATATTTTTGCTAAATGTAGAATTATAGGTTGAAAGTTATTCTCTTTCAGCATTTAAAAACTGTTGTTCCACTTCCTTTTGACCTCCATTGTCTGGGATAAGAAATCTGCAGTCATTCAAATCATTATTTCCCCTGTAAGTAATGTGCTATTATTTTTCCCTGGAAAGTTCTTCTTTTCCTCCTCCTCCTCCTCTTCCTCCTCTTCCTCCTCTTCTGCCTCTTCCTCCTCCTCTTCTTCTTCTCCCTCTTCTTTTCATTTTAGCAGGGTGGGGGGATTGAACCCAGGGCCTTATGCATGCGAGGCAAGTGCGCTACCACTGAGCTGCACCCCCAGCCCCTTTTTTTATTTTTTATTTTTATTTTTGAGACAGGGTCTCATTAAGGTGCTCGGCTGTCTCTGACCTTGAACTAATGATCCTCCTGCCTCAGCCTCCCATGTTGTTAGGATTATAGGCATGTGTCATCATTCCCAGTTCTCTGCCATTTTTTCTTTCTTTCTTTCTTTTTAAACAGAGTCTCACTCTGCAGGCCAGGCTGGCCTGGAACTTGCTATGTAGCCTAGGGTGCCTCTGAGCTCACAATCCTCCTGTGTCTTAACCTCCCAAATCCTGGGCTATCACACGTGGCTTCTCTTGCTATTTTAAAGATTTTTTTTCCACTGTCTTTTCAGCAGTTCAGCTATGATGTTTCTATTTGTGGAATTCTGTGGCTTTATCCTGTTTGTGGTTTGTTGAACTACTTATCTAAATTTGTATTTCTTTGCCAAATTTGTGAAGTTTTCAGCCATTATTTCTTCAGATTTTTTTTTTTTTCTGCATCGTGCTCTTTCTCTTCTCCTATTTGACCAGTGACATGAACATTGGACCTTTTGATATTGTCCCACAAAATCCCTGAGGCTCTGCTCATTTCTTTTTGGGGGTTTTCCCTGTTTTCTGTTGTTTAGACTGAATAATTTCTATTGCTATAATTTCAAGTTATTTTTTTCCTGTTATGTATCATTCTGCTGTTTTTCCCAACCAAGTTGTTTCATTTCAATCACTGTATATTTCAGTTCTAAAGTCAACACTTGGTTCCTCTTCATATCTTCAATTTCTTTATTGAGGTTTCTTTCTCTCTGCGTTCATTTATAGAGTATTCACTGTTCTTTCTCCTATGTAGCTGCTCTTTAAGTCAGCTGCTCTTTAAGTCAGTAAGAAGTCATGTCTTCTTGGTACTGGCATTTTTTTATTCTTTCTTTTGCAAGTTGAGGTTTTCCTGGTTTTTCATACACCTGGTCATTTTGAATATATCCTGGACATTTTAGTTATTATGAGACTCTGATTCTAGTTTAGAACCTGAGGAGAATGTTAATGTTAATACTTTTGTCTGAGCAGGAAGTACCCCTGGTTGTGAAATCCACCTAAAGTTCCATTCAACCCTCCAAGGTTGTATTTCCAATGTCAGTCCCGTGCTCAAAGCCTTTCCAGTGCTGTTTGGCTCTGCCCTCTATGTGTGCCAACCAGTGGCCAGTCTAGCACTTGGATGATGATCTTTTCATTTCATTCTCAATATTTTTGATACGCTGTTCAGAATCAGATCCTTGCACAAACAGCCTGAGACTGGGCCCAGGAATCTGTGACACATTCATAAACTTAGAGGCCATTAATGGCCCTCAGAGGTCATTTTCCCAAGCCTTTTCCTGTCCATAGCCTCCTCAGTACTTTCTAGATTCCCTTGGGCTCTTTCTTCAGTCCTCTGGCCAGATATCTAGCGCTTAATTTCCCCCTCTCTGCCATATAGTTTCACACATGAGCCTTGCCTTGGACCAAGGAAGAGACCCAGGGGAGGAAAATAAAATCCCACAAAACAGAAACAAACAAAACCCACCACGATTTCCACCCTCCCTCTTAAGGCCAGAGTTCCTCTGAAAAGAGGGAGGATTCGCCTCCCTCCAAGGTTTAGTTATATGTGGCTTCCGCTTCCACTGTCACAGCAGGAGATCCCTTTTCTACTCCTCAAGCCTGATCTGGAGGCCTTCTCCCTGGGCCGTCTCCATTCATGTCGAGCTTTACCTCTGTGTTTCAGACTGTGTGAAGATCAAGCCAGGAAATATCAAAACAGGGGAGAAAAGGTAAACACAACTGGTTCAGTGATGTTTTCAATTCTGGTCTGTCTCCCAATTCTACCTGCTACTATTTTCTCTTCAAAGTTGCCAAATAGCTGCACTATGCATGTTGCCTAAGTTTTTAGCTGCGTTCAATGGGATATACAAGATGGAATACGAGAACCGGAACTGCCATAACTGTGGTAGCTGATTTAATATTAACTATTGTACTTTTCAGTCCCAGAATTCTGATTGGCTTCTTTCCAATCTTTGCTCAAGGAAGGAGTTGCCCGAACACCATAGCTAGGATGATCTCTGGACATTCTTAACCACCAAAGAGACCACAGTTCCAGCATCTGTTCCTCAGAGGAACAGAAGCCTAACTTGAGCTTCCAGAGACACTTCTTATTCCCAGAAAAGAATATCAAGACAGACAGGGAAGCACCAACATCATATTCCAGAAGCAGAGACCCTTAAAGGATCTAACCTTAACAAGAGACATGCTGGGAAGAAAATAATGGAACTTGAAAAGAGATAAGAGGCCAGCTATGGTGGTGCACACCTGTAATCCCAGCACTCTGGAGGCTAGGACAGGAGGATCTCAAGTCCAAACAGCAGCCAACACCAGCCTGTAATCCCAGTGACTCAGGAGGCAGGAGGAGTGCAGGTTCAAGGCCAGAGGCCAGCCTGTGTAATTTAGCAAGAATCTGTCTCAAAATAAAAATAAAAAGGGACTAGCCACGTAGCTCAGTAGTGGAGCACTTGCCTAGCATGTGCAAGGTCCTGGGATCAGTCCCCTAGTACTGAAGGAAAAAAGAAAAAAAGAAAAAAAAAAAAAGAAAAAAAGAAAAAAATTGAGACCAGTTGATTGTGATGATGGCTGCACAATTCTGAATTGTGTACCGTGAATTATACACTTAACATAGATGAATTCTCTATGTAAATTACACTTCAGTAAAGCTGTTTAGATGTAGAGAGAGAACAAGAAAGTATGTGTCAACAGCACATGCTGATAATTTTTACTAAAAGATCATTCAATATGTGACCTGGGACTGGGGATGGAGCTCAGGGGTAGCGTGTTTCCCTAGCATGGGTGAGGCCCCAGATTTGATCCCCACCACACCACACACACACACACGCAAACCTGTCCTTAGTTTTCCATGAAAGGATTTAATTAGCTGTATAAAACTGGTAAAAAATTATTCACCACTTTTTTTCAAAAAGGTTTGTTAAAATGGTGAGCATAAAGATATGAAATGGAAAACAGTGGTACCTGGGAGTTTGGAGAATTTCAAACAATGCTTCTAATAGACAGTAATAACAAACAATAATAAACAAGGAATAAACTATGCACAGTGGCTCAGGCCTGTAATCCCAGTGACTCAGGAGGCAAAGGCAGAAGGATTACAAGTTTGAGGCCAGTGGCAGCTTGTGTAATTTAGTGAGACTCTGTCTCAAAATAAAAAGTAAAAAATAGGCTAGGGGTGCAGCCCAATGGTAGACCAAAAGTATATATGAGGCCCTAGGTTCAACCTCCAAATACCACACAGACACACACACACAGACACACACACACACACACAGACACACACAAAGATTGTCTTGTAGGAATCAATAGATTAGCCAGGTGTAGTGATGCACACCTGTAATCCCAGCTGGGGCAGGAGCATTAAGAGTGCAAGACCAAGTTGGGCACAGTTGTACACCCCTGTAATCCCAGTGACTCAAGGTGGAGGCAGGAGAATAACAGGTTCCATGCCAGAGGCAGCCTGCATAACTTAGAGAGACTTTGTCTTGAGATGAAAAGTAGAACACGGGCTGGAGTGCAGCCCCATGGTAGAGCATCTGCAAAGTATGTGTAAGGACCTGGGTTCAATCCTCAAGTACCCCCCCCAAATTAGCTGGAAACTGGTGCTATACTATACTCACAAGTAAGCTCTATATTAATTTCAAAGTCAAATGAAAGAATCAAGCAATAAAAGTTAAAAAAATCTAGATCACTACTTAGAATAAGGAAGAAAAGCATAAGCACCATGGAAGAAATGGTTAGAATATCCATACCATGACATCTTGATACAGCCACTAAAGACATAAAGAATTTCTGAAAACCATGGGGAAATGCTCATGAAGTATCGAGAAATAAAGAAAGCAGAATGTAAAACTGACCTAAAATAACAGTGAAAATAAAATTTTCAAAATAGATAATGAAAGTATACATGAGTGCCAAGCACAATGGCACACACCTGTGATCCCAGCACTCAGGAGGCTGAGGCAGGAAGAATGAGAGTGGGAGGCCAGCCTGAGCTACATGACGAGACCCTGTCTCAATAAACAAACGAACAAAGAAGCCCACATAAAAAGATTGGTAGATACACCAAGACAGAAGATAGCCCACTGTTTCTTAGACGATGGTCCTCTCTGGCTGGTGGGTTACAGGTGGATTTTCCCTTTTCCCTTTTTCCAAGTATGACCATATGTTTCTCTCATAATCAGAAAAGTTAGGTTTCAAAAGAAAAGCTCTGGTAGGATAAGAATATAAAAAACCAATCAAATCCATCTACTAAAACGCAATACTTTAAAGATATACATATATGTTAAATCCATGTTTAACATATATAATAGATTTCAAAATTTTTAAAATTTAAAAAAATAAAATAATGACACAGCCATTGGCAGGAGCAGAGGAGCCAATGCAGACCACCTATCAGTGCCCACCTTGGGGAGGGCAGAGCTGGCACTTCCTGCTCTGGCCCTGCCAGGAGGATTCAGCCATCCCGGGGTGGGGCTCCCCACCCCTGTAGGCAGAGAGGCCAGAGTCACACAGATTTGGCAGCCAGCCTGGTCACTTCCTAAATGAGCTCCCTAGAGACACAAGGGCCGTCTTTCCGGAAAGGCCCTGCTGCCCAGCCTGGGGGCTATCAGGCACGTGGATCAGCCCCATAAGCTTTCCCTGGGCCACTTTGAACTTAGCACATGGGTGGCCGCCATCACCGGAGGCAGCACCAGAGTCCAAGTCCTCGGAGGGGTGGGGCAAGAGCCATGAACAGGTTCTGGCGTCTGGCTTGAGGTCCTTGGTGTTTGCTCCACTCCAAGGCCTTCTGGACCGCTATTCCCACAGCCTGACCTCCACATCCACGGAAGTCAAACCACGTCCCTGTCACCCAGAACCTGGGCTCTCCCTCCTTGCCCCAGGAACATTCTCTCCTGGGGAAAGCCTGTCCCTGTTTCCAGGACACCCCCACTTCCCCTCACCTCTGATCAGCTTGTCCCTCATGTGCTTTCCTTCGCTGTGCCCAGAGAACAGCTGTCCCCTGCCCACAGGCCCTCGCACATGGCTTTCTCCAGTGCCTCCCACTCTCCAGGAAGCCTCCACTCCCGGGACCCAGCCCTGGAAACCGTCTCAGCTTAGGCCCTGCCAAAATCAGAGGCGGTCTCCCCCTTGAGCTGCCAGAATCAGCAAAAAAGAAATACAGGACGCCCAATAAAACTGGAATCACAAATACATGACCAATAATTTCTTAGCACAGATCCCACCTACTTTATTTACCCCACCCCAACTCTTGGAGTGAGACAGAAATCTCATCTTCTTTCTGCCCCAGGGTAAAACAGTTTCCCTAAGCCCCAGAAATGCTGCCCCGGACATCCGTCTTTGGAACAGGCAACCCTGACCCTCTCCTCTCAGTCCTGCTCCTCCAGCTTCCTAATGCTAGCAATCATTGGCCTCTACCTTTGACAGGACAACCCACTGCTCTCACCTCCACACAACACACAGCCTATTCCCTGTTGGCTCCCCAGAAAGCGCCAGCCCTCCTCTCCCCAGGTAAAATGCTTGCCTCTGTCTCTCACCACAGTAGCCTTTTACATCACCCGCCATTTATTTAGTTCTTAACGTCCATCAGGTCCTATGCTAAGCACCCCAGTTCTGGCATCAGCTGCATGGAGTAGGTATTATTACTATCATTTTGACTTTATGACCTGCCCAAGATCATACCTCGTTAAGGGCAGTCAGGCATGCAGATATGTGTACCTGACTCCAAAATCTTAGATAAACCCAGATGAAACTAGTATTTCCTGGGCTTTCAGTTCTTGTTTTGTTTTGTTTTTGTTTCTGAGAAAGGTCTTGTTACATAACCCAGGCTGGCCCCAAATTTGTAATCCTCCTGCCTTGGCCTCTTGGGATTACAACATTCAGTATTATTATTGTTGTTGTTGTTAATATTATTTTGGTACTTAGGGATTGAGCCCAGGCCCTCACACCTACTTTGCAAGTGCTCTACCACTGGGCTGCACACTCAGCCCCTCTTTTATTTTTTATCTTGATACAAGGTCTCACTAAGTTATGCAGGCTGCCTCTAACCTCCAGCCTGCCATCCTCTTACCTCTGCCCCTGCCTCCTGGGATGCTGGGATTACAGGCAAGGACCACTGCACCTGGCCCCACTTAGTATTTTCTTTCTTTCTTTTTTTTTTTTTTTATACTGGGAGTTAAACCCAGGGCCCCGTGCTTGCATGCTTTGCAAGTGCTGGACCACTGAGCTGCACTCTCAGCCCATTTTTTTACTTTTTGCGACAGGGTCTCACTAAGTTATGCAGACTTCCTCTGGTCTCTAATTTGAGATACTCCTGCCTCCGCCTCCCAAACCACTAGGATTATAGGCGTCCGCCACGGCGCCCAGCCTCACTTAGTATTTTTGAAAAGCTTCTAATGAGTACCCAGGCTGAGCCCTCCTGCACCCTAGAGCACACTCCTGATGCTCGGTTGCCCCAAGAGACACTGAAGCCTCAACATGGCCCACAGGAAACTCTTCCTTGGCCCTGGGGAATGGCGTTTTCCTCCTTCTCAGGCCCAAGCCCCTTGGGCACAAACTCCTACACGTTCAGAAGAGACACAGCCTGCACCGCCCACATGCCTGGCACCTGGAGATTGGCCGAGCAAGGGCCAGGCTGTGGTCCCTGGTTCCTGGCTGGCCCTGCGTCCCCTCCCCACCCCTTCTATAAATAGCCCTCTGCTCACTGGCTGCCAACCCCTTACAGCAAGAGTTTCCATGAGGTCAGCTTCCCAGAGGGGCCTCCAGGCACCCGACACCCACGCTTACCTCTCCTGGAGTCCTGGGGCCAGCTCGCCCCTGCAAGGGGCTGTCCCGGGTGCTGTGTTTCCGGCGGGCTGGGGGCGTTGGCACCTGGGCAGAGGCCTGAGGTGGGGCCTTCCCTGAGCTCTGGGCCTCATGTTCTGGAGCTTGACTCAGGGAAGAAACGGTGGGGGGCTCCACTTTGGGCTTTGGGGGAGCAAATCTCTTCCTGTTAAAAGGCCTAGTCGGCTGGGGAGCCAAGGAGGGTGCAGGCTGACCGAGGACAGGAGGTACCCCCTCGTTCCTAGCCCCCTTGATGGGTTCCTTGCCTGAGGGACTCCCTCTGGGTGCCCTGGCGCCTGGGGAAGGGGACTCCTCCTCCCCTCGAGGCCTGGTGGCCTGGGTGCTCTCCATGTACATGTCCTTGAGGGAGAAATACACCTCCCCATCTGGGGCCTGGGGTGGTGCGGGAGCTGGGGTGTCCTGGGCCTTGACTTGGGCGCCCCTCGCAGAGGCCAGCTTCCTGGTGCTTTCTGCTGCAGAAAGAGCTGGGCGGCGCACCACCTGTCCTCCGGTCTGGTTCTGACCCTGCTGCCTGTCCCGGGGCCCCTGGGTGCTGCTGGCATCAGGCGTCTCTGAGCTGTGGACACGGTTTTCTGAAGAGCGCTGGCTTTGGGGCGCCTTCCCCAACTCTGGCTTCTGCAGACCTGGCTTAGAGTCCGCATCCTTCCTTTTCTTCTTGGCCCCAGACTCCTTCTGGGGGGCTCTCTGAGGCCCCAGCTCCATGGCTTCACAGATGTACGTCAGCAAGCCATGCTCCCCATCCTCCCCGTTCTCCGGGGCCGGCTCCCCGTTGGTGGGCACCTCCAGAGGGGCAAAGCTGTGGATCAGTCCCAGCCCTGAGTGCCGAGCAGACTCATTCTCTCCCTCCTGCCAGTCCGCCAAGGGCCCTTGCTCGGCCTCTCCAGCTGGGGCCGGGGGGACAGGTACCTCGGCCCCACTCAGCCGCCGCTTTCGCTGGAAGCGGTCGGGGCTGAGCTTGCGCAGCGAGTCGGCCTCCGCTGTGGCCTCCTTCCCCTGCTTCCAGCTCTGCTCAATCTCCCGCATCTTGGCTGCAGCCTTGCGCTTCAACTTGGCAAACCAGCGCTGGTGGATCTTGTACTCGGTCATGGTGCCCACCTCTAGGACCCCCGAGCAGGACACAATGCCCTTGGTGTTGCGGGCAGAAGCCTGGTAGATGGCGGCATCTTCCTCTCGACACCTACAGGAAGGAATGTGAGGTCATCTCTCCCGGGGAGGTGAGAGCCCCCCACTCTCCATAGCCAGAGCTGAGCCCCTCCCTGCCCAAGTCCATCCTTGAGGGCCACACACTATCGTAGATGTCACTGCATGCCAGATCCCCATTATAGCTGAGGAAACTGCGGCCACAAAGGGATGGCAGCTGACCGAGGTCGTGCTGTCCCAGGAGGATTAGACCTGAGGCTCAGAAGAGCCCCCTGCAGAAGCAGGTGACCAGTGCAGCCCCTGTGAAGTCATGATGACATGGTTGCTTTTTTTGGGTGCTGACCTCAGGGTAAATGTTTTTGAGGATCAGGACCTCCTCTGGTTGCACTCAGCTCGAGGGTGTCACAGGACTCCCACCTCGGCCTTAGGAGAACCCAGACATGGACAGACAAGCATAGCTTACCAGGTGGCCAACTCCACAGCCTCTAGCTCCAGAGTGCCAGGGCATCTCCACCCCACCAACTCCCGTCCAAAGGCCCTCCCTCACCTGTACAGCTGCAGGGTGTGGCGGCTCCCCTGATGAGTGATCTCGTATTTGGGCAAGCCACAGTAGCGGTCCAGTTCCATGTCATCCTTGTACCAGGTCACCTCTGGCTCTGGGTATCCTGAGAAAGAAGCAGGAGGTGGGTTATAGAAAGGTGAACTCCCAGGCAGGAGGCCATGGCTGCCCCACACACCCTGCACAGATGGAACGGGACCATCTGAAAGCACAGGCCCCTGCGCGGCTCAGCCTATCTTCAGAAACTTGAATCTGTCAAAACTGAAAACAGTTTCCCTTCCAGGCAGAAGGGAAATATGGGGGAGCAAGTTCCCAGCTTCCTAGTAGGAAGGGAAGTGATGAATTTACAAAAATCATTGACTGGCAGTGACAAACATGCTTTCAACAGTGGCCCATTCTACCTCCTCAACTGTGGCACCACCCACACCTATCTGCCCAGCCAGTCACTGTAGTGAGGTCCACTGAGGTATCCACCCAACCCTTCTTCTCTGGGGACTCCCAGCCCACCCACAAGGAAGAGCTCCTAACTGCTACATTCACATCTCTTGCCTCTCTGGCCATGGTGCTCGGGCCCCTAACAGACATGAAGGCATCTATCTAATCCAATCCTGTGACCTAGGATTTGAGAATTAGGACCAACACGCTCCATTGTGTCTGGAAATATAATTTTGAAGAGGTAGGGGAGCTATGTTCTATGACATGGACTAAGAAGCAGATAAAGCTGGTCTGCGGTGAGAGATGGAAAAATGAAACTGACAATCAGGACAGAGTAGGAGGTGGGAGGCAGAGTCTCAACCATGCTTCCAAGTTCTGAGTCCAGTCCTTGCCTGAGCCCAGCTACTCTCTTCTGGTCCGTTCCATAAGAAGCCCCCCTAGCTTTACCAATGCACACTGCTTCATTTCCTAAGTTGACTCCAGTTGATCAGTGTTACTTCTTGTAAGTCAAAGCCTCCTGGCCAGGCATGGCAGCACACATCTGTAATCCCAGCACTGGGAAGGTGGAGGCAAGAGAATCGTGTGCTCAAGGCCAGTCTGAGTGGCATAGTGGAACTGTCTCAAAAAACAAAAAACAAAAGAGCAACAAAAAAATCACTACCCTCAAACATATGCAAGTATGTCAGTCGGGGTGTGGCCCTTGGGGAACTCGAGGCTCAGCAGAAAAGATCAGATGTGTCCCACACAAGGGGGCAGCATGCCTGGCATCATATACGCTCTGCCCACTCTACCATCTGTGGGAAAAATACTCCTGTCCCCAGAGCCTCACTGCATCCAGTAAGAGATCAAGGCCAGCTCTCCAACCACAGTTCTTGCCCTCTCCTGCATCATCAAATTTTTCTTCTTTATTACATTCCTGTCAGCACACGAGACTGCTGCACTATAAAACAATAAACAAACAAAACAAAAACCCATCATGGCTTTTGGCTCCAAGTTCAAGTTTCTTCATTCCCTTTTAGGCTGTCTACTTTGGCCACTAATCTCTATGAGCTAAGGCTGCCCAGTAGCTGAGGTGTTTGTGATGGTTTCAGACAAGGCTCCAGAACCTAAGAGTTGGGACTGATAGAAGAGGTAGGCCAGTTCTACCTAAGTGTAGGTAATGTCCTAATGTAGAGATGTCACCCCTGCATAGGATCACTCTTTAAATATCTGTGGTGACAGGGAGCTCACCACTTCAAGGCAGCCCATCATACTCATTCCTGTGGGCAGGGAACCCTTAGAAAAGCTGTCCCTACAGCAGCCACCTGAGGCCTCTGGGCCACCAAGATGGCAAAGCAACATCAGTCTCTAGGATTCTCCCTTCCTGAATTTTTTTTTTTTTTTTTGGCAGTACTGGGGGTTGAACCCAGGGCCTCCCGCCTGCATGCTCTGCAAGTGCTGGACCACTGAGCTGCATCTCAGCCCATTTTTTTAACTTTTTGAGACAGGGTCTCGCTAAATTACGCAGACTGCCTCTGGTCTCGAACTTGCGATCCTCCTGCCTCCGCCTCCCCAGCCACTGGGATTACAGGCGTGCGCCACCACGCCCGGCCCCCTTCCTGAATTTTTAACCTCACTGTAGCCTCAAACCCTTTACCTTTTCACAGAGATAGATGAGACATTTCTTCCCTACCATTGTATTACTTGCAAAATGATGAAATTAGAACGCAAATTTCTAGCAATGGGAGAATGGCTATTGCCAGGCTGCCATGGGAAACAATGGTTCTCAAGGCCTCAAAATAACATAGGAAAGTGCCCACAAAATTGCATATAGAGCATATCCACAAGTGTGGGGTGTGGGGAGGGCAGGACTCCAAAACTATGCATCCAAAAATGACCAGAAAGAGATACTCTAAAATGTCAACAAACAGGCTGTCCCTGATGAGTGGCACCAGGGGTAATTTTCTACTCTTTTTGCTTTTTGGTATCTTTCAAAATGTCTACAACAATCTGCATCATTTGTATAAAGAGAAAAGTAAAATAGACCTTTCCTCCTTAAAGTTTGTAATAAACCAATGTTGTTGTTGCTGTTAGGTGCTGTTGAGTGGGTGTCCGGCTCATAGCGACCCTACATACAACAAACGAAACACTATTGTCATGCTTCTCTGCTATTCAGAGAATGGTTCCACTCCTGCCCCATTTCTCTGCTCTCTCCTTTACAGAAAAATGTTTTACCCTTGGGAGGCTGATGTAGCAGTGGGTGCAAAGGCCCGGCTGGAGGAGGAAGCGAAGGTAGTAAGTACAGACAGCTCTTAAAGAATTGTTCTTTTCCTTAACTTTCTCCTTTTTTTAAATAGTATTTTAATTGTACATATTATGGGGGGGTGGTGGTTGTTGTTAGGTGTCATCGAGTCGGTACATCAGAACTGCTATTGTCAAGGTCGCCCATGACTTGCGCATCGCTGGACTTGACTGCCAGTTCTTACGTTTCATCTGCCCAGTCCCAGAACCCCACTTCCTGAAGCCTTTTCTTCACATACTGCTGGGACACCCCTTCTTCTGGCTGTTCTTCCTACCTCCCTGGCCCCCTTTCCTAGTCCCTCACATGACCTTCTTCACACCTAGACCTGCCCCATGGCTCAGCCTCGGGGCTCAGAGCCTTTCCCCTTCTCTTTCCACCCTTACAACCAAGGGGACCTTATCCTGTCCTGTGGCTTTTAATTATCTGCATGCTCAGGACCCCCAGATTTCTATCTCCAGTCCAGACCTCTCCCCTGAACCCCAGTTCTCATCTCTAACTACACACTGTTTCTACACTTGAAGACCTAACAGGCAGCAAATGTGACCTGCTTAGCTTAAATCCTCAACTCCTCTGCAAGCCAATTCCTGTGCGTCTCAGTGAGCAGCAGCTCCGTCCTTGGAACGCAGTTCTGCCCGAAACACGGAGGTAATCCTTTATCCTTTCTTTTCTCACTCCCACTCTGCCAGGCGGTCCTGTGAGCAGAGCCCCCCCTTTGGGAGAGGTCAGGATTTGATCACTTCTCCTCCTTCTCTACTCCTGGCCTGGACCACACCACCTGCACCCCACACTGGGAGTTCTGTGATAACCTCCTTGCTGACCTCACTGCCTCCATCCTGGCCTCTCTTCAGCCCCCTCTCAGCACGACAGCCAGAGGGAACCTTCTGGAATAAACTTGGCTCGTGTGTGCCTCTGCTCAGGACACCCTGAAGCTCCTGTCTCACTGAGGCCCTCATGGTCTGGCCTCTTCTCCCACTACTCTCCTCCTTGTTTACTGCACCCCAGCCACGTGGTCCTGCTGGCTCACCTCTAACACACCATGGGAGAACACCGTTCAATTTCCACAAGTCTCTGGTCCCCATGTTACCTCTTCCTGGAAGCCCTTCCTACACCCAGGGCAAAACAACAACTCCTGCTCCTCTGCACTTCCTATCCCTCTTCATATATTTTTCTTAACAGAACATGTTGCTACCTGACACATTACACGTCATGAGCTTGTTAGTCTATGTGCATCCTGTCCAATTCCCGGCCCCCCCCCCCCCCCCCCCCCCCCCCCCCCCCCCCCCCCCCCCCCCCGCCAATGGAATATCACCTCCGTGACAGCAGGGACTTATCTGTGTTATTCACCACTGTGTCCCCAGTTCCCAGAATAGCTCCGGGTATGGAATCAACCCTCACTAAATATTTATAGATGAATACATAAGCAGTGTGGGAAGAACTCAGGGTATAGGGAAGGGAACCATCACCTTGGCTGAGGAATTGGGAGAGGCTTTTGGACTCAGTGGCATTGAGTTAGACTTGAGAAATGGGCAGAATTTCAGAAAATATGGGCTCATACCTCCTGTCTCCTCCCTTCACACCAGCTCTTGCCTCACTTTGTCTGGCTCTCCTGTCAGACTCAGGTCCCACGTGGACAAGAACCATATCACATTCACTGATACAGCTTCACCACCTAACATGGTGCCTGGCACATAGTAGCTACTTAACGCAAACCTGCCAGAGGAGCCAGTAAGCAGCAAGGGGAAGAGAGAGCAAGAGGTGGGCAGGAGGACCATGCCGACAAAGGGAGGGCACAGTGGAGCGCGAGGGAAAGCAAAGGGCACTCGGGGGGACTGTGACGAGCAGCCAGGAGCGAGGTAGGCAAGGCTGCAGCTGGCTCGGCCAGGAACAGACTGGGCAGCTCTGGCTGTAAAGCGAGCCCCATGTTTCCACTGTGAGCTAAAGCCCGTGGTTACATCACTGTGCGTGTGGCCAGGGCCAGCACAGGTGTCCTCCCCATCCTGTGGGATGATCTCATCCTCGCAAGAGCCCACGCAGAGCCTCCCTGACCCGTGACCTGCCCGGCACAGCCTCCGCCTCCAGGGCATCTGAGTCCGGACAGGTCAGGGTGAGGGGACCAGAGTCGGGCAAATGAGGGGCTGTTTGACAGGCTGCACAGCCCCAGCACAGAGGCCCCGCCCCCCATGCCACCCTCCTGTGCCTCTGTACACAGCAAGGCTCAAGCTGACAGCCTAGGGCTTCGCAGCAATCATGGGCTTTGGAAGCAGGTTTATTTGTGAGAACATCTTGCTCGTCCCCAGATACTGTGAACTGTGTTACAAAACACAAACACAGATGGGCTGGGGCCTTCCCCCAGCTGCACGCACGTGCACGCCCATGTGCGCGTGCCTGGGCCAGGCATGCACATACACACACGTGGCTCTGGTGATACTCGAGCCTGTGGCCTCCCTTCTGCCCCTTCACACCCCACGACCTTCACTTCACAGCCAGCAGGCTTGACCGGGAACACAGCTTAGAGACTGCAGCCTCGTCCTGAGCCTTCCCAGTTTGGAGAATCTCCAGTGCAGGAGAAGATGAAGAAATGGAAATTTAGAGTTTTCAAAGAATTTTCAACACAGAATTTCATACATCCCAGAACAACTCTGTGCAAAAAACGCTGACACTTACTGAAGACTCTCGGTGCTTTGGACACTGAGCTGGGTGTGTCTCCGGCATTAGCTCGTGCAGTCCTCATGAAAGTCCTACAAGAGAGGCCGTGCTCCTAATCTTCAGCTTAAGGAAGAGGAGATCATGGCTCCTGCAACTAAGGCTCCTGCCCAAAGTCATCTTCCTAGCAAGTAAAAGCCAGAATTCAAATCCCTTTCTTCTATAAAGTGGCAGGGAAAAGCCAAGTTTACACAGAAGGAAAGTGGGGCTGAGAGAAGCTAAGCAACCTCCCCAGGGTCACACAGCTGGTAGGGGACACAGCCCAAGGCTTCCTTTTCCTTTCTCCAGTGCTCTTTCCAGTGGGGGTTCTGAGATCAGTGCAAGAGGTGTTGCGCCCAGAGGTCATCAGATTAGACTGATTTCTCTACACAAAGGTTTCTTCCAGAACTTGGTTCTTCCTACAGGCTCAGTCCTTTGGTGCAACCTGCCTCCTCCCGCTGATGCTTCCTTTTGCCACCCCAACAGACTCACACCCGCACCCTCCACAACACAGAATGTCCAGCAGAGCGAGGAGAGTGGAGGAGGGAGTGCTGGACAGAGATGGGCAGTCTCAAGAGGACAGCAGCACCCTTGCCAGAAGGGTCTAGAGAGAGCAAGAAGTCAGAAGGCCCAGCCAAGACCCACTCTGTGTGGGAAGAACTCCACATCCCTTCTCCAGGCCCACAAGGGCTTCACGCCCACGTCAGCCAGCAGGGACCCAGCACAGATGACTCTCGCCTGGACTAGGAGTTGACCACCAGGAAAGCATCCCCTGTGCCTGGCAGGGCCCTGGCGCCAGGGCTGACTCATCCTGGTCTTGTTCAGGGAATGGTACCGAAAGGGTTAAATCAGAAAAGTGGGGTCTGGGAATGGGAAGTCACTGAGGTAAAGCAGTCCCAAGGAAAACAGTTATGCTAGGAGTCTCAATTAAGCCACCAAAAGTGCACAAGTTCACTGCCTGGAGAAAGGTCCCATTCATCAGAAAAAAATAAAATAAAATAAATGACAAGACTAACAATCACTGGTCAGTTGGTCCTCAGGTAGAAACAAAGGAGTGACTGCCCCTTCAAGTTTACAGGGCCAGCACACAGATGTCCCAAATAGTACAGTGCAGAGAAAAAGACCATAAAACCCATTTTCAGGCCCCTTCATACTATGGAGGCTTTTCTCCTTGATCCCTTTAAACAAAACACCTCCTCTTTCACTTGCCTTTGTGTGAAAATTATTCCTGGGCAGCAAGCTCAGGGGCCCTCACCCAGACACTCCCACTTCGGCAACTCAACCTTCAGGGCCTGACAGAATACTGGAGGCAGCACTTCAATTAAACAAGAGAACAAACCAAGAAGACAGAAGACCTGAGATCCAGGAAGCTGAATGGAACCCTGGATAAAAGCAAGTTCGGGAAGACCTGGATATCAGCTGTGTGTCAGACCTGTCTCTCACTAGTGCAGGTAAAAGAAATGGAGATGTTCAAAGGGATGTCTCCAAGGAAAGTAATGGACAGAGAGCTGGTAGCATTGTCCTGGTAGAACACTGTATTGAGAAGCCATGAGAAGCCAGGCATGGTGGCACACACCTGTAATCCCAGGGACTCGGGAGGTAGAGGCAGGAGGATCACAAATTCAAGGCCAGAAGCAGCCTGGGTAATTTAGGAAGACCCTGTCTCAAAATAATGAGTAAAAAATGGGCTGGGGGTGCAGCTCAGTGGTAAAGTGCCTGCAAAGGCATGCATAAGGCTCTGGATTCAACTCTCTAGTACCACCAAAAAAACACAAAACAACAACAAAAAAAGCCATTAGAGCTGGACATGATCATACATGCCTATAATCCCAGCATTCCCTGAGGCTGAGGCAGGAGGATTATGGGTACAAGGCCAGCCTAAGCTACATGTTGTTGTTGTTGTTGTTAGGTGCCGTCGAGTCGGTATCCGACTCATAGCGACCCTCATAGGGTTTTCAATGGCTGAGTACTTCGGGATTGCTTTGGGAGTGGATTGCCAGGCCCTTCTCCCATTTTTGCGGTGCTGGGAATTGAACTCGGGACCTCAGAGACTGCAGCGCAGCGCTCTACCATCTGAGCTAAATCCCAGCCCCTAAGCTACATAGTGAGTCAAAAATGAAAGAAAGAAAGAGAAAAACTAAAGAAAATAACTTTAAGAAAAACAAAAGAAATATAATCATATAAGCATGAGTATGGGCTGGGATTTAGCTCAGTTGGTAGAGCGCTGCGCTGCAGTCTCTGAGGTCCCGAGTTCAATTCCCAGCACCGCAAAAATGGGAGAAGGGCCTGGCAATCCACTCCCAAGGCAATCCCGAAACAGTCAGCCATTGAAAACCCTATGAGGGTCGCTATGAGTCGGATACTGACTCGACAGCACCTAACAACAACAACAACAACAACAAGCATGAGTATATATAGCATAGTATAGCACTGTAGTTTAAAATTGTATATTTTAATGTTATATTATGAATAATATCACATAGGCATACTAAGGCAACCACAAAATGTTTGTTTTTACAGTACTTGGGATCAAACTCAGGGCCTTGCATGTGTTAGGCAAGTGCTCTACCACTGAGCTACATCCTCAGGCCAGTAGATATTGATTAAATAAAAAATTATAATGAAACCATATGGAGATGTCAACTGAAAGAAAACAAGAGAAAATAATGGTGTAAAAAGCAAATTTCTTATCTGCCATAACAGGAAGACAATGGAGAATATCTGAAATTGAAGGCTCAAGGGTTGGAGGTGTTCACATATTAGTCAGCACTAGGGAGAAGAATGAGCGTACGTTCCAGAAGAGACAGCTAAAAGCTGAAAAGACAGATTGGTGGGAAGGCTGAACTGGTGTATTTTGATAAATGCCTTTTAGTATAATTTGAAGTCTTAAACTACAAGCATGTATTAATTTGAAAAAATAAAATTTAATTTTCTTTAAAAAGGATTAAGGACATTCTATAAACAGAAAGGGCTGGGATTTAGCTCAGTAGAGCACCACTCTGCAGTCATCCACTCCTGAGGCTATCCTGAAACAATCAGCCATTGAAAACCCTAAGAGGGTGGCTATGAGACACAACACGACTGGACTTGACACCTAAAAACAACAACATTGAAAATGCGGGGCTAGAGTTTAGTTCAGTTGGAAGAGTGCTGCTCCGCTCTCTCTGAGGCTCTGGGTTCAATCCTCAGCACTGCAAAAATGAGAGAAGGACCTGGCAGTCCACTCCTGAAATAATCCCAAATCTGCCATTGAAAACCCCATGAACAGCAGAGAAGCACTGACATAGTGCCAGGCATGGCACAGTGTCACAGAGTGTCTCCTTCTGTTGTACATAAGGTTGCTATGAGTCAGACCCAACTCCACGGCACCTACCAACAACACAGAGAAAATAGCACATGAAAAAGCATGCAGTGCAGAAGGAACCACATTTTTCTAGAAAGCCACTGGTGCTACAGTGGCACAGGAGATGCAGGCATAGATGCTGCAGAGGGAAAAGCAGTATCTCCTCCTCCCCAGCCAGGCAGACTTGGACAAGTCACCAAGCCTCTCCCAGACTTCTCCTTGGCAAAACTGGACTAATAATAGCACATACTTGGTGTTTTATAAGAATTCAATGGCAATAGAAACAAAGTTGCAAAACACATCACACCATACAAAGGTAAGGGATGCAGGGACGCCTGTGTCCCTCCAGGAGTGTTCTCAGCCCAGGGCTTGAGGATTCTGGGTAAAGGGGACAAGTACCTGTGGAAACCTAATCCCAGAGAAGCTGTTTAGCTAGCTGGGGTAGACAAATTGCCCAGAATCAGAGAATGTCATGCTAGAAACCACCCATGCCCTGGACTAACCCCCCAAATCAGGGAAGCCAGAGGAAGCCAGGACCTGGGACCCTTGACCTAGTGGCTGTGCAGCTGGTAGGGGCAGACACCTATGCAAGTGGATGTCTTGCATGCCCCAAGGAGATCAGGCTGGTGCAAACGGAGTCCATGCTGGCTGGTGTGGGGCAAGAACATTGCCTGGAACCAGCTTCCCAGCACCCATCCTCCCCTTCCAAGACTGTTCCTTCAGAATCCCCAGTGGAAACTCCGTGAAATGCAAATAGCTACAGTCTTAATTCCTAACACGTATATGGTACTTAAAACTATATGCCAGGTACTAGTCCAGATGATTTGCATGCATTCACTTACTCAACCTCATAATGCTATGAAGCTCCTTCTATCCTCACTTTATAGATGAGGCAGTTAAGTGGTTACGCAGGCTGCTTAATATCACTTACTAGAAAGGAGACACCTGGGATTCTGAGCCAGGTAGTTTGCCTCCAGGCTCTGAGATCGGAATCACTACAAGCCACTGCCTCTCAGGCCTGATGCTCCCAAGCCGCAGGCTACTCAACCGTAAAAAGGAACTTTCAGGCAGATGGCCTCAGAGATCAATTTGTCATCATGTGAGTACGGCTGAGGGTGAGGAACCTTTACTGAGGTCTCCAGGAGAGGAGAAGAAAGGGACACCAGCCCAAGCAGGGAGATTAAACTGAGAGAAAGCTAAGAAGGCAAATGTCAAGTCCAACAGTTGGCACACACAGCCCGCCACCTCACCATGCCGGTCCCCCAGCTCCTGGACTCTGCTCTGTGCAGAGGCCCTGGTGTGGTGCACTCATTACCTGTGACGATGCAGGTGAACCTGACGTCGCTGTCCTCGGACACAGCCCGGGACTTGAGCGTGGTCTCGAAGAGTGGCTGGGTCTCCTCTGTCAGCTGAGCGATGATGGAGCAGAAGGTGCTCCTAGGAAAGGCAAAGAGTTATTCAGAGCAGCCCTCTTACAAAACATGCTGCAGCCTGGCCTCGTCCAGGGCAGCTTAAGTCTTACCATGTCCGTCCGCTGTCCTGTGGCCAAAGCTCCAGCACCTGGGCAAGCCCCTTCTTCACAGGAGCCTGGGCCTCTCGGCCAGGCTGGGGGTAGGGACAGCACTAAGGAGCCGAGAGGACGCTTGACCCAGGATGTTACAATCAGTAGGTTGCTGATCACAGGCCAAGCTCCTGTACAGGCCAGACTTCCAGCCAATTGTCTCCATCCTGTCCTTACAGGGGGCCTCCACCTTCCAGGCCCAAGGAAGCTGGTGGATGGGGGAGACACACACATGGGTGGAGGGAGACCCACAGAGCAGAGCCTCTGTTCATGCCAGAGAAGGAAGGCCAGCTGCTCCTCAAGGATTCGGGGATCCTGAGAGCCCAGGAACTCCTCATATAGCTTGGGCTCAAAAAAAAAGCTCCTGTGTCTGTGGGCACAGATCCACAGTGGACAGACAACGAGTGGGCCAATGCCAGGGGCCTTGACCCAAAAGGGGACTCTGACTGGTTGGGTATCAGAAAAGAGAGGCTTAAACGAATTCTGATCCCAACCAGGGCTATGGACCGGCACTGGAAAGCCAGCTGTGGCTCCCTCACTCCACCTGTGAATCCACATGCTGAAGGGAAAACCAGGCCGGCAGCTCCAGGCCCCAGTGCAGGACGGCCAAGCCACAAGCAGATTGGCCCCTGAAAAGCCAGAACTCTCAGTTCTCTCACACCACTCCATCGCCCATGATCCAGGGGCATCTGTGGGCTGACTGAGCCCACTTGGAACTCACCCAGAATCCTCAGGGGTCACAGGCCACTCCTTCCCAGGCACAGGAAGCAAACCACGTGCCAAGGCCTTCCACAGGCCAGCAGAGACCGTGCGCTCCCAGGAGTGAGGGCAACCACGCAGCCAGGCTGGGTGGCACACAGGCCGTGCCCAGTCCTCCGCCCTCCCCCCCCCACCCTTTGTGAGCAGCAGGGAGGATTGGGAGGGGGAAGTGACCAGAAATAAAGGAGCTAGAGAAAGACAAAGTGGCCAGACTTGATTTGCTCTGGGCCTCAGAGGCAGGGGTGACCCCAAGGGCCATGCCGATCTGTCCATGACTGTCCAACGGAAGCAGAGGGAGCGTTTGTGGGAACACAAGCAAACAGGACGTAGGACCCTGTGCACTGGGCAGGGTGGGCTCCACATGGGCTGTGTCTGTTCTGTGACTATCATTCTGGAGTTGGAGGAAAAATCTGCATCCTAGGAGGCATCGGGAATCAAGACTTCGGGGGTCTCCATAGGAACGAGACACCTGGGCAGGCAGGAAGTTGACAGGAGTCCACCCCACAAAGTCCACCCAGGATGGGAGCCCCGGGTTCCCACACACCTGTGCTGGGCTGGGCCTGCAGGTAGACTCATTCTGGTCCACTCTACAACACCCTCTCACCTAGGAATCAGGCACCAAATGAGCTTCTTCACCTTCCCTTTTAAGTCCCTCAGAGCATTCTCTGGGATGTAGGCTGTCCACCTCCTGAACACTCAGGAAATGCAGCAACTGAAATTGTGTTGGATTGTTTTGTTTGGAGACAAGGTCTCACTATGCTGCCCAGGCTGGCCTTGGACTTGTGATCGTCCTCACTTGGCCTCCTAAGTAACGAGGATTGACAGGTTTGAAAATGTTTCTTGTACCATCACACTAACAGCAATTTCTAAACTAGGGGAATACCAAATTTCAACCAACGCTTTCTAGAAACTTCCAGGCCAAACATAATCCAACTTTTATGATTCTGTAACTAAATCAAAGCATCCCTAATTATGTGCTCTCTACCTAATTTGAATCCTATCTCATCCATGAACATAAGCCTGAATCCAACTTTCAGCTCAGGCTCTTAGGGAGAAAACTACTTGGGCAAGGCTAAGAATATCATTTCAGCCACTAGTTAAGTGAGATGATGAGGAAACTGCTTCAGGAAAACCTGCAGAAAAGAGCTGGG
Source organism: Pedetes capensis (assembly GCA_007922755.1). NCBI lineage: Eukaryota > Metazoa > Chordata > Mammalia > Rodentia > Pedetidae > Pedetes > Pedetes capensis. Next base: position 63,053 of record VMDO01003295.1, read on the forward strand.
CAGGGTAGCCACGCTTGTTATTCTGGCACGTGGGAGGCTGAGGCAGGAGGTTCATGAGTTCCTTGCCAACCTGGGCTACATAGAGAGTTGTGGCCACTCTGGGCTATATAAGGAAATACTGCTTCAAAAACAAACAAACAAAAAAAAAAGAAAAGAAAAAAAAAGAAAGAAAGAAAGAAAAAGAAAAGAAGGGAGAAAAAGAAAAAAGAAAGAAAAGAAAAAGAAATTTGCAGAGACAAGTGTTCATGCTAGATATCCAACAATGGGTAGTTGTTTTAATTTCATTACTTTTTTTGAATGGGAAAGAATACTTGATCTTCTCAAACTTTTCAATACCAAGTCATCAGCTATATTATAAAAAGTATTCACACAGCACTTGGGAGGCTGAGGCAGGAAGAACAATGTAAATTTGAGGCCAGCTCAGGCTAGGAAGCCTGAAAGAAAAAACAGAAAAAAAAAAAAAAAAAGAAAGAAAGAAAAGAGAAAAGAAAAAACAAAAGAAAGAAAGAAAAAAAGAAAAAGAAAAATTTATATTGGACAATCATAGCAACTCCTGAAAGTGCATTGAGATGAAAGCCCTCCCTCCAGGGACAGGGGTTGGGGATGTGTTTGGGAGGAACAGGGAAAGTCGCTGCACACACTATCATATTCTACTGAATATCACAACAGTTTCTGATTGTCACAGCTTTCTGTCCCCAGCTTCCAAACCACTTGAATGCAGAAAAGACCCTGGGCTCTGTCAAATCCCCTAGAAAGAAAGGAAGCCCACACAGGTCTGGAAATGGTCTTTCCAACTCTGACACATCAAAGTCCTTCCAACTCTGAGACTTCATAGAGGGATCACGGACAAATGATTAGTCTCTAAAGAGCACCAGAATCATTGGCTTTCATGATGTTCAAAGGAACCTAGCCTTGCCCTCAGATTTGGTATTTCCCTTGCTTTGAATAAACCTCCAGGCCCTCTTTCTTTCAGCATTTCTACACTCCACCCTTTTTTTTTTAATTGGTGGATTTTTGTTATTGTCAGGTGCCATCAAGTAGTGTCCGACTCATAGGGATTCATAGGGTTTTTAATGGCTGATTGTTTCTGGATTGCCTCGGGAGTGGATTGCCACATCCTTCTCCTGTTTTTTTTTTGGTTTTGGTTTTTTTTTTTTTCAGTGCTGGGAATCGAACTCTGGACCTTGGAGACTGCAGAGCAGCACTTTACCAACTGAGTTAAATCCTAGCCCAATTTGGTAGATTGTTGTTGTTGTTGTTAGGTGCCATCGAGTCGGTATCTGACTCATAGCCATCCTCATAGGGTTTCAATTGCTGACTGTTTCGGGATTGCCTTGGGAGTGCATTGCCAGGTCCTTCTCCCACTTTTGCGGTGCTGGGAATTGAAGTCAGGACCTCAGAGACTGCAGCACAGCACTCTACCAACTGAGCTAAATCCCAGCCCAATTTGGTGGATTAGGAAACTCTTTATAAAGAAACCTACAAAAGTACAGAATTCATAGTAGAACTTAAAAGGTTTTTAGAAAGATGTGCTTGAGTGTTACAGTTTAAGCCTCAAGTCAGAATGGCCTGGGTAATGAGAAGACAGATTCTTTCTGGGGCAAAACCCCCTAAAATTTAAAATTATTATCCATACAGGAAAATTCTGCCACAGTTTTAATTTTGGGCTGAGTTCCCCTTTAAAAGCTACACTCCAACTTGAATTACTTAGGATATCTTCTCTTCTACCTGTGAGCCACCCAGAATAGTGTGTCCTCACTATTCATTCCCATCAGGGACCACGTACATAGTAGGGACCTGTGGACCTGTGCAGAAGCCAGTTAGTCAGAGCCAGGTATGGTGCCGCACGTCTGTAATCCTAGCACTCAGGAGGCTAAGGCAAGAGGATTAACATGAGTTTGAGGCCAGCCTGGGCTTCACAGAGAATTCCAGGATAGCCTGGGCTACACAGTGAGACCCTGTCTCAAAAACAAAACAAAACCAAAACAAAAAAAGAAACCAGTCAGTGAGAAATCTTTCTCGGTGTGGAGAACTGTAGCCCACTCTGTTCAAATCTACCAGAGTCTAGGATGGGGCCCAATGGGTGGGAAGTAGGCAGAAAATGTTCCTGCTCTGATGGTAACTGTCAATTCAGCCAGGTCTAGAGAGTTGTCCCCAGCTTGGGAGGCAACAAGATTATCTTTCTGCCAGCAACCTTGAACCTGGGCTTGCTCAAGCCCTGCCTTGGCTCTGCAGACCCAGACTAAGCTACTGCAGAAGTAGAGTAACATGGTACTCTCTGATCTCACAGAGTTCCAGGCCTATTGGGGCGGAGAAGAGCAAAGGAAAGGGAAACTCAGAATAGAAGGAGGTAACAAGTAAAAGGAGAGAACTCAAGGGACTACAGAAATTAAAAACTGTAAAAGGCAGGGACCAAGATTAGAGACGATGGAAGAGACGGCACAGGTTACAAAAACCATGGAAACCCCGATGGGGAAGAGGTGGGTCATGTGACCGGTGGCTCCCTTCTGCTGCTGTGGTGTCCGTTCCAAGAGCCAGAGATGTCATCGCAGGCATCTCAGGGACCCCTGCCCCCTTCCAAATGGCCCATGCAAGCGTCAAGTCTGGTCCCTGTGAGACCCATGCTCACGTGAGTCAGTGCCTTGCACACCCTCCCTCGGCTCTCCAGCCCTCCCCGCACTCCATGCAGCCTGGTTAGTGCACGAGCAGCCCCCCCAGTGACCCCTCAAGGCCCAGATCCAAGGAAACAGCAGCCGGAGAGATGGAATGCAGTGTGCGTTTACCTTCCAGAGCTGGGGTGAGGCAACCGGTTGCTGGATAAGCTAAGCAAAAACAGCAAATGGAATCATTAGGCCGAAAAGCAAGAAGAGGAGGAGGCGAAGTCAACAACAGTCGCAAAGTATTAATCGGCCACCATCTGGGGCCCAGAGGCCTTTCTATTAAAAGGGCCCAGCTGTCTTAGTTGGCCTGCTCCGCTTCGCAAGTGGCCCCACCACCCGACACCAACATATCTGAAACCAAGAGCTCATTAAATGCGGCGGAGTCCAGGAAATTGGTTAGGCAAGAAGAAGCCCCCAGGGGGGCTATGCGTTGAGAAAGGTGTGCCCCAGGCAAAGGGGTCTTTGCTCCCATGAGGAGGCCTTATGCCGATTCCCACCCACAGCACCCTGGCCTGGGAGAAGCTCCGGCTTCAATTCTGGCCTTTGGGGAGAGAGAGTGAACGGCATTCCTGGAAATCCCCTGACAGGCTGGAAAGGAGACAGGTGGCCTGGAGAACACCCCCCACTAAGATGTTAAAGTATAGCTAAAGAGCAGGCAAACCAGCTGGGCCAACCAAGCTGTTAATGCAGCAGGAGCCAGCACAAGGCCCACCCTGCCTGGAGGCCCTGATCAACCCCGGGGCCCTAACCAGGGCCTGCCCAGTCCACTGACAGTGAGGCCCACACAAGGCTGCCCCCAGTAGAGATCCAGGCCTTGGATATGAGCCAACTTTCACCTTTCCTAACACAAGTCTCTCCAGGGGGCTGCGACCTCCACCTCTGGGAAATGGCAGGGCCGTACTTTCCAGCCTCACACCCCTCAGTGGTGCCCACCACAAGCGAAGTCCCCAGCCTGCCCAGGGGCACTCATGATCTACACCTCTAACCACAAGAAAGCTCCAAGATCCCATCTTTGTATGACCACAAAAGCAAACTCACCCTCTCTCCAGACCTGGCCTCTCCAGTGTTCCTGGGTCTGTGGACATACCAGTGGACTCCTGAACACAAAACTTCCCTGGCCCCAGGCCCTCAAATCCAGTCAGTCAACAATTCGGTGACCCCTTCTCCCTTTCTGAAGCTCCAGCCCTGTTACTGTGCTTGGAGCCCAGCACCTCCTCGCTGCATGGTGCTGACCCCCTTGACCTCCTTCCTCTAACCTCTCAGATCACCCGATGCCTCGGAGCACAAGGCAGCAGCAGCCGTGCTATACATGAAGTTGATCCAGCAGTTTAGGCCCTGTTACAACTATGGTTCTCTCTCCTTCCCAATGCTCAGGTTCCACTACAGCTGGAGCTCTCTGCACCTGACACAGACACATCCATGGCCTTCACTTCTTCCTCTGCACAGCTAAATCCTGCCCACCTGGCCTTCAAGTCCAGCTCTTTCTGTCGCTTCTGTGGCTCCTAGCACAAGGCTAAGCATATAGGGGGTATTCAACTGCTGTTCTATGGAAGAGGAAGGGAGGAAGAGACAGGGAAAAGAGGGAGGAAGAGTAAGAGAAGGAAAAAGGGGAAAAGCATTTTTCAAACAGAAAGGGTCCTGACCCCCCGAGGGAGCTGCTACTCCAGAGAAAGGCCAAAAGAAGGGCAGGAGAGTGCAGCTGCCTTTGCTCAGAGCTTTAAAAAAAACCTCTGGAGGCTGCATGGGCAAACCCTTCCTTGGTTCCAAAGCACTGGCCAACACAACTCTTTCCTAACCAAAGGCTTCCTTTGCCCCTCTCAGAAAAGAAGAATTTCTTCTACTTTGAGTTTGGATTTCTTTCCTGGGAAGGAGAGAGGGAGAGTCAGCTTTCTAATTTAGAGAGGAAAACGATAGTTTCCACCTGCATGTGGGCCAGCGAGTCCTGCCCCAACTCTCTCCAGGTCCTATGCGGCTCAGCCCCCAGGCCCCCACGTTCCCTAGGCCTCATCCTTACACTCAAGCCAGGTCAGGAGGGGTCCTGGGCCCATGGAGGCACCTGGTCTCAGAAAGCAGAAGACCTGCGGGGCCCTGCTGACTCAGCCGGAGCTGGACTTAGGGCTCTCCCCCAGTCAGGAGGACTCTCCATGTCCTGCTTCTGAGGGGGCCAGAATCAGAGGCATCAAATGTCAGGGCTTTAGAGTTCTTCATGTGACCCTCATTTTACGAAATGGGAATTCAGGGTCCAGGAAGGAAAGGTCTCATAAAGGCACAAACAGGCATGGAGGAGCCGGGCCCTTCATGGAAGCTGGAGGCCCCTATCCTTCCTGCGTTTCATCTATCCTGGAACATAAAAGGCCTTTAGAAATTCCAGCCTGATGCCTCAGTTTCCCTAAAAGCCCTAGCCAACTTGCTTGGTCTAAGCAGAACAGCAGAAGCTGGTTCAAAGCTGTTGGTAGCCACATCACAGCTCTGCTGTGACCTGTGTTCACACGGCTTTTGATGGGTGATTATTTAGGGATTGCTTCAGGAGTGGGCTGCCACGTCCCTTTCCCATTTTTTGTGGTGCTGGGGATTGAATCCAGGACCTCAGAGAGCGCAGAGCAGCACTCTACCCACTGAGCCAAACCCCAGCCCAAACAGCTAACTAGTCATAATTGCTTCCACTCAACTGCTGTTCCTCAACCTACCCCAGCCTACCCACACCCCATTTCTCAAGGCTGGATGACCAAAGAGGGGCCACCCACCAGTCCACATAGGTCAGTGGGACTATCTGCATGCCTCAGTGAGCAATGAAAATATCCTTGAGCTGACACAGGACAGGAGACCCCTCCAAGGGCCATGGGACAAGGAGAGGCAATGTGAGCGCGAGCAACTAAACTCTAGACCCTAGACCAAGACCTCTGGAGCCCCAGCCACCTGCCCAGCTGTCCACAGTTCCCAGGGGCAGCCCATCATCACAAGGGCCCATGAGAACAAGGCGTTAAATGCTTCGTGACAGATTTGTGTAAAGGCAGACCCAGAAAATGCTGGAGCCACGATGGGTGGGGACAGAATTTGCCTTTTAGTCAGGACCCTGGGACAGTCAGGACTCAGCTGGGCTGGAGCTGACACAGAAGGCAAGGTCTTCAAGGGACCTTGTCCCTTGTCTCTTGGGCCCTCTCCACATCCCCACAGGCAGGCGGGCTGTTCAGAGGGACAGGAGACTGTGCAGTTGGTTCCTCCAGCCCAAGTCAGACCTTGCCGGAGAACCAGGATCCAGCCCTCCCCTCCAATCTCCAACTCAGCCCACTTCACATTCTATCCTTTTTGGCAAAAGGTTTTCCCAAAGGCCAAACAAATCTGGCTTTCCTTGTCCCTCGGAACCTGAGGAGGGTTGGTGGCCAGCTGGCAGGAAGTGAAAAACTGCCGGGGCAAAACAGTGTGAAGTCCAAGACTAGAAAATCTTCTTTTCCAGCTCTCCTGTTCTGTGCCTCCAAATGCCTAATGGAAGGAGAGTCCCTTTTAGGAGTCTCCCCACTGGGTCTGAGGTGCCTCCAGCCAGGTATGTCTTTCCCACCCCCTGGCACACTATTTTCAGTTACCCAATGCGGAATGGAAATGTCGAACACACAACAGCTCTGCCAGGCTGGAGCCCTGGGCCTGCTTGCCAGCCCTGTTCCTAACAGCCCAGATCCTGTGCCTTCCCCATTCTGTCTGGTTTTTAAGCCACTTCCTCCATTGCTGCTGTCCCCAAGAAGGACCTGCTTCCTTTTCTTCTCCTTGTTCCGCTGGGATTGACAAGGCCAGACAGAGAGGCAAGGCCCAGACAGCCCAATGTGACCAGGGTAAGATAAATGGGCGGCTGGCATGAGAGGGGACTAGATTTCCCTAGGACTAGACTATATGTCCCATTTCATCCAAGTGTTTCTGTCCAGTCAGTACTTAGGAGAAAGGGGCATTTTTTTTTTTTTTTCTGGCAGTGAGGGGCCTTGCTGAGTCTGACTCAGTCGCTAACACCAGCCCTCAGCCCTGCCCCAGACATGTGACACCATTCGAGGAGTTTTATGCAGAAACAGGTTCCGGTTACATTTGAACTTTTCCAACTCCAAGGTCAACAGGACTCAGCCAATCCACAAGGAAGTGCCCAGAACTGTTCCTGAATGTCCTTGATGCCTGTGTGGGGGCTTTTTTGTGTGAACAGAGTACAGAGGTCTCTAGACAGTGCCCCAGGGATGCATAATACACAAGCCCGATTCTGGGGCTCAGAAATAACACCTATTCTGAAAGCCAAAGCATCTCTTTTCCCTATGGATAACAGGCTGGAGAGTGGAAGGAAGTGACTGTTTCCATGGCAATGCACCCGTCCCCTGGCCCTGGAATGCCTGCCCGTTGGTGTACTGTCCTGTGGCCTTGCTGTGAGTGGTCTCGCTCTTAAAACACAGCCTCAGTGCCTCTTCACCCCTTGGAAGACGAGTGAAGGGCTCATGGGTCCGGCACCTGCCATAGCATCTTGTCACCCAATGGGCAGGGCAGCTGGCTCCCTCAGTCCCTGGCGCCCCCCATCCCTGGCACCTCTCCGAACTCCTCCATCTCACCAGCCCCCACACTGATCCTGGAACGGTGGAAGCCCTGGGCCCGAGGAGGAGGCTGATTTATTACAAGAGTTCATCTCTCCCACCCTGAGCCAAGAAGTGCCCAGGGCCCCCTGGGTTCCCCTCCCTCCCCACCAGGGCAGCGGGAGGAATTTCTCCCACTGGCTGTCCTTATCGCCAACTGCGGAATCCAGCCCCGGGAGGAGCCGGGCCTGGACTGGGGGAGATAAACAAAGTCCTCCGGCCCTGCGATCACCCCAAATCGGGCTGTGCTCCTCCGCTGGGCCTCCGCAGCCAGCCATCCTGGAGGGGTCGGGGAGGGGGGCCGGGGAGGGCCAGGGGGCCCCCCAGGCCTGGTCTCATCCCCAGGTCCGGGGACCCTGTCCCGCCTGTCCCGCCCCTCCTGTCCCTCCCGGCCGGCCACTCACCTGGTCTCCGGCCGCACGCTGAGCAGGTAGCTGCGGCTGGTGGGGCTGGGCGTCCACACCGGCCCGTTGTCCTCGCTGTCGGCCCCCGCCCGTCCGCCCAGGCCCAAGTCTCGACCAGCGCTCCTGCGCGACCCCATGGCGCCGCCGCAGCGCCGGCCTCGCCCGGCCCGCCCTCCCGAGCACCCCTATTTATAGCCAGCGGCCGGGTCACCTGCTGCCGTCCCTCCGGCTGCCACGCCCTGCGCCCGGCCTCTGCGAGGCACGGGAGCAGGGGAGCCAAGCGCCTCGGAGCAGGGGAGCCAGGCGCCTCTCGGGCCCGCGCCCCTCCCTCCCTGCAGAGGAGGCCAGGGGACCCGCAGGGTCCACGCCTGCCAGCACAGAGACACAAGTTCAAGGCTAGGGGCGGCCAAGGAGGGAAGTCAAACAGGGCAGGGCGACTGGCGGGTGAGGCGCCCGCGGGAGCAGGGCGAGGCATGGGCTCAGCCACAGCACAGAGAGGATAAAAACAGAAATAAGAAGCCTCACAGCACTTGCAAAGCATGCAGGCGCAGAGGCCCTGGGTTCAACCCCCAAGTACTGCAAAAAAAAGGAGGAGGAGGAGGAGGGGGAGAAGCAGCAGCAGCTGCTGCCGCAGCCCCAGAGACAGGCAGCATGCACGAGTTGGGAGCCTGGGAGGGGACCCAGGGGGCTCCTCCCGTTCCCAGCAGCTGCTGGTGGGGGGTGGGGGGTGGGGGTGGGTGGCTGGTTCTGCCTTCAGACAAGACCAACCACCTCCACTAGTGACCTCATCCCTGGGAGGCCAGTACTCCTCTGGCTCCCCCTAACACACACACACCCTTCTCAGCTAGCATAGGTGGGGTGGTGGTTAGGTGCCGTCCAGTCAGTGTCTGACTCACCGGTACCCTACATAAATCAGGCAAAACACTATTGTCAGTGCTTCTCTGCTATTCATAGAGTTTTCAATAGCTGATTCTTTTTGGGGAATGGGTTGCCAGGTCTGTCTCCCAAACCTACCTGGTGTTCCCAGGCGGTCTACCATCCAAGGACTAACCAGCCTGACCCTGCTTAGCCTCCAAGATCTGACAGGATCTGATGCCACAGTAGTATGGCTGCAGGCATAGGTTAGAGGCTCAATAAATGCTTCTACCAAGATTGAAGAGGACGGGTCTGGGAGGAGGGTCAAGGAGGAGGGATGAAGGGGAGAGGTCAATCTCAATGTAAACTGCACAACTTTATGAGCATATTGAAAAAAAGAGGGAAAGAGAAAAAAAAACCTGCCTCGAATAGCTAAAATAAACAAATAACAATAATACCAAAGGCTGGCAATAATGTAAACGGCTTAGATCACTCATATAATACTGCTGAGAATGTAAAAAGGGAGATCACTATAGAAAAAAGTTTGGACTTATATCAAAATTGGGATGCACGTATGTATATAGATAAAGATTCTCACAAAAAGACATGCAAGTAGAAAAGAGACCACTGGGGTATGGGGAAGGGGGAGGAGGGTCATGAGAGGGTAAGGGGGAAGTTATGTGAGCAATGTACAATGAAATGCATATATGGAAATGTCATAATGAGCCCCATTAAGTTGTACATTAAAATTACTAAAAAAATGCTTCTAGAATAATTGAACCTCCTCCACCCCTTTAGCTTCCATTCCAGTGTCAGAAGGGGGAAGAGGGCTAAATTTTAATGACCAGAAAAATAATTAACTCATTCCACAAGTTCCAGAGCAAGGTGCCAAGCACTGCTTAAACCTGGTGCCACATACTGGAAGTGGCCACCGCCCGCCTACCTGTACTTCCTCCCCCTGCTTGGCTGAGTGCATCCAGGTGGGCCTGGAGCTGGAGGGCCATCCTGTCAGAAAGCAGGAGCAAGGCAATGCAGCCCCTCTGCTCTCTGAGGGGCTGCCACATCCCCACTCCTTGTGGAGATGGCTTTGTACTGCTCTGTGGGGCTCTGATGGTAGCTACCTTGCTCCTGCACGATCCCACTCCAGCTCAGGCCAGTGGCATCTGACTCAAGCCAGACTATTTATGGTGCCCCATCTCCTGACCACAGACTGAGGCTGTGCCAATTAAAGTTCTTCACCAAAATATTCTTAACAGGAAGTGGGAGAGAAAAGCTCTCCCCCTGGCAGAAAGCTGCGAGCTGAGGCCAGCACTCTCTGCAGGCCTGTTGCTTGCAGCATGGAGGAGTTGGTCACTGGTCACCATGGGGCAGGAGGGACTTGAGGCACAGAGACGCACAGGCGAGGGCCAAGGAGGCCTCTCTGCAATCGTGCCTTGTTGCAGGTGCTCCTGAGGTCCAGCTTTGTCCCCAGCCTTCCTGCAGATGGCAGTTCCAACTTTCCTTGGAATCTGTACACCAAAAAAGTTCTCCCTTTGCTCAAGCTACTTCAAATTAGACTTAGGCTTCTGTTGGTGGAATTCGAAAGTCCTTTTTTTCTCTATTTATTTATTTTTGCAACACTGGGAGGTTGAATCCATGGCCTCCCGTGTTTTCCCAGCACTCTACCACTGAGCTGCACCCCTAGCCCCTTCTTTGCTTTTCATTTTGACACAGGGTCTCACTAAGTTACACAGGCTGTCTCTAGTGCCCAATTTATGACCCTCCTGCCTCTGCCTCGTGATTACAGATGTGTGCCACTGTGCCCGCCCAGCTGGAACCTAAGAGTCCTAACCAATACCAAAGCATTTTCTCCTAATGAGCCCAATCCATCTCCTGATCCTGAAGTATTAAAATTTCTTCAGTCATCTGCGGTGCTACACTTCAAATATATGGCATTTGGCTCATGTGCTTAAATCGTGAGTACCCACATGGACGGGCCAAGACATGTGTTCAAAAGGTCCCATGATTTCTGCCTTCAAGAAGCTCACAGTCGTTAGACAGGCATATAAGCAAAACACAATGCAGGGAGAAACATATTATGGAAATATTTATAGGGGAGAATAAAAATACAGAGAAAAGAGTGGCTTGTTGCCTGGAGACTTGGTTAGGACAGTTTTACCAGGAAAGAAGCAAAGCTTGAGAGGGATTTTGAAACTGGGAGTTTACCAAGGAGACTATTAGGGCTCAGGGACAGAGAAGCCAGGATATTCCAGATAGAGGGAACGGTATGCATAAACATATGGAGGTGTGCATGTCATTCGAGAGTGAAGGAGCTAAGCGAAACTGCTTCTCCTGTTCAATCATGCCATTTCACATCGTGGGCCTCTGTGTGCCGCGCTGGTGCCCCTCCATCCTCCTCATCTCTCCAATGACTCAGCCAATGCCCTGGCAGCAGGTCCACTGACCTTGTCCTCTAAAAGACCTTTACTCTCACTTCCCTTAGCAACCCAATCACATGCCCACCGCTCACCTTGTCCCCACAAATTCCTCCCCCTCTAAAGTGCCAGCCAACTTTCCTTCCTACCTCCCAAACATACCCTTGGCTTCAGGGCAGCTCCAGACTTCGAGGTCCTTCCCCAATCTCTACATTCTTCCATTCCATCCTGGCTTTTTCTACCTCTTTCTCACGCACATGGACACCATGCAGAATGGACAGTAACTTTAACTGCACTCTCTTCGGGGATCTCACTGCATTTGCCCCTTGACCTTGCTATACCTAACCTGGAATCTGGCTGTGGGCTACGCCCTGAAGCTTCTCTTTTCTCCATGAAACAGCTCCTTGCACCAAACAGCTCTGGGAGCCTCATGTCACACAGAATGCTCCTCTTGGGCCACCTACACCTCGCCAGTGTCGGCCTCAGGTGACTGTGCCAGGGCCAACGTTTCTGGTGTCCAGCCTGAGTCTAATCTCCAACAGCTTGGCAATCCTTCTACATTCTCCCAAGCTGACCTTTTCCTTTCCTTCTGGCAACTGTTCCAAACACGATTCCAACTTCCCCTTAGCCTTCCTGACTTCCAGTGGTCAACTGTTCCTTCAAAACACAGGGAAAGTGAGGCCAACGGGCAAGAATGTCAACTTTGAAGGAGGACAGGCTCGGGCTAGCTTTATCATCCCTATGCCGTACCAGTCTCTGCTTCAGAATAATGATTGTTCCCTTCTACGGCCCCCAAACTTCCGGCCTTGCCAGCAGTTGGCTCTAGTGTCTTTCTGTCCTCTTCTGCGGGCCTCCCCCACATAGCCTATGAAGATTATCGACTGTTTTTTTTCCCTGACACATTTACCCTTCTCCTCACTACCAAACTCAAAAGAACTCAAGGGGAACCAGTCCCGTTTTCAAGCAGTGATGGGTTACCACTGGCCTCCTGTACAAGGCAGAAGCAATCCACTGTCTAGAGCTGAAATATCGACCTGACCAGGCGTGCCCAATAAGAGGGGCTGATGTGAGTTCCTAAGGGCTGCGAGTTGGTCCCCTGGCCTGGGACAGGGGGAAGTGAGGATAACACATGGCCCCAGCTGTGTGTAGGGGAGGAAATGAGGCAGGGTTGGTAGGAAGGCAACATGGCCATCATTAAACACCCCTCCACCCTGGTCCCCATGCTGCCATTGTAGGCTTCAGCACTGTCTAGGACGTTCCTGCTGGAGGTATCCCAGCCTGTACATCAGCATCTCCAGGGAGTGGAAGGTGTTCCTCCTCCAGGCAGCCCACTTCATTTTCATGCAGATTTTCCTCTTATTCTGAGCCTGACTCTGTCCTGAGACCCCAGAAGCCTACCTCCTTTTGGGTGGGACAGTCCTGCAGAGGTGTGGAAACACTCACCCTGAAGCTTCTCTTTTCTCCATGAAACAGCTCCTTGCACCAAACAGCTCTGGGAGCCTCATGTCACACAGAATGCTCCTCTTGGGCCACCTACACCTCGCCAGTGTCGGCCTCAGGTGACTGTGCCAGGAGCAGCTGTCCTTCCCACGTGTGCTTTCCAGAGTGAAGTGGAGCCCGATTATCAACCTCACTCTGGACTGTAGACTTTCCAGGTCTTGTTTTGCTTTTTGGCACCCATGTGGACTCCTGCTGAGGCAGCCTTTTCCACAGGCTATGGCCCAGGACCGGGGGCAGAAGTCAGTAAGGTTTCCTTATTCAGTACCATCGGCTTCCACCTCACTCCTCAAAGCTCCCCAGACCTGTGGTTCTGCTCAGTGGATTAGGATTAGTGTGGAAACTTAATCAAGTCCCTGTGCTCCCCTCCAACTTTCCTCTTCTGATTTTCCTTCCCTTGGTCCACTCATTCTAAAATGAGGTCTTCACTCTGAGTTCAACAAGCCCAGATCTTTGTCGGTCCTCTTCCCCTGAGGACCTGCCACCCTACCCTGAAAGCTGCTCCTCCTGCGGCTGAGCCATGAGGTCCTGACTACAGTCTGACCACCCTCCACGCTGCCTCTGTGGCCCCAAGCTCAGGTGATAGCGTCTCTGTTCCTTCAGGTCCTGCATCCTGGGAGGAGGTGGCCACACTGACAGGCGCAAGTCCAGGGCCTGGAGATGCGGCCACAGTGGTGCTTGGGCAAGTGGACACCAAAGGAAGGATTATTTGCCAACAAGATGCCACTCTCGACTCAAGTTTGATTGGAAGGAGAATTTAGGACCCAAGGGTACTGCTGCCCCAGGTGGGTCTCCTCCCAGTCAGCCTGCTCGGATTCCATGCCAGACCACTACTAATCTAGGCTCTTTCCAGCTGAGAGGGAGACTCTGGCCGGAGGCAGCTTTTAGTCAGTTGGGCCCTGGGCACCAACTGGTTTTCAGCTGAGCCTAGAAAACACCCCTCCCAGCCCTGATCAAACCAGCCTTTTGCCTCCCTTTCCCCTCTTTTTTCTAAGGAATTCTTTGTATCTCAGCCTCCGTTTCCTCCACAAGGAGGTCTTCTCATTCTTTTCAAACTTTAAATACCTCCCAGCAACAACTGCCACTGTGCCTCCTCACCAGTGGGGAGCCCCTGACAAATCCCCACCTCCATCACTGTCCTAAAAGTCCAGGGCCTTTGTTCCAGGTTCTCAGTTATCTGTTTAGGATCAATGAAAACTCTCCTGCCTGCTCTTCTGGGGTTGTTTTGTTTTTGTTTTTGTTTTTCTATTTTCTTTTTTTTCTTTTTGTGATAGAACTTGGGGACTTGAACTACATCCCCAGCCCTTCCACAACTTTCCATGCCTTTTTCAGCCATCATCTCCCCACACTCCCCTACCTCCACCCCTATCTTCTCCTATTTCCATTTTTAAATCTTATCCAAAGCCCTCCGTTTGGGAGAGAAATATGAAGGTGCTTCCACAGGCAGAGCTTAGAAAGTAGTATCCACCCTTCTTCTCAGACACTATATATGCACAATGGAGCTAGGGGGAAATTCCAAACAAATTAGCCTACGGACCAGAAAACCCCAGAGGAAAATAGGAACTGTGCACAGTGTGCCTCGGGCTATAATTGAAAAGAGAGGCCTGGAAACACTTGGGCTTCCTAGGTTAAGGCATGACAGATCAAAGAGCCGCTTGTCACTCTCTCCCAACATCAGAGGCACCGTCAGCTCTCCTCACTTCCACAGGGAACAGTGGCAATGGGGACAGTCTCCAATTTTAGAATGTCCAGTGGATCTGGAGACCTGGTATCTGCGTGATACCACATCTACCCTGGTACACCGTCACCTAAGCATTCACTGTGGTGGGGGCCCCTCCTGGTCACAACTGACATAAATGAAATCACATCACATCATTTTGTGCTGTTTTCCATGTGACTGATTACATATTTGTTGATTTTTTAGTATTTTTTTCAACCCAGGGATTCACATATGCTAGATAAGTGCTCTACCACAGAGCAGCAACCCCAGTCCCTTTATTATTTTTTATTTTGAGACAGGGTCTGGCTAAGTTGTACAGGCTGCCTCTGGCCTCAAACTTATGAACCTTCTGGCTCCACCTCCTGGGTCACTGGGATTACAGGCGTGTGTCATGTGCCTGGCTTGATTTTTAGTATTCATGCACTAAGAACAATTTAAATTTGAAAAAAAAATTTTTTTTTGAGCCTTTTTAAAGGCCAAGGCATGACACAATGAACTAGCTCAAGAATTCATCTGGACCTAGGTCTAGTGCCTGGATAACAAAAGGATTTGAAGATGCTTGGGAATTATCAACAGGCAGAATGTCCAAACTTGGAAAGGCTCGACAAAAGCCAAAAGAAATAGTCACAAAAGAGCTGGAGGTCTGTCTGGAAAAGCATAATCTGATGCAAACTGAAATACAAATAAATACAAAGTAAAAGTGATACTTCTTGAGAACAGGGAAGAAAGGGGATCTTTTCCATTTTTGTATGTATCTAGATGAAAAGTAAATAAACAAAAGGAGAATATAGTAACAATTCTTGTCTTTGGGGTAGGTCTTCCCTATTTTGGCACTAACACTTATAGGAATGAGAAGATAGAATCCAGCCAAGCTCAAGGCACCTGGAGATATAACCAACTCCATCATTTAATGTGAGAGAACTGAGGCCAAACTGAGGCAGGATAGAAAGACAGGGAAGTTGGGGGGCATGGAAAGGGAAAGAGCTTTCACTCCAGAACCTGCTTTGAGTCTCGTCAGCTGAGAGTCAAGAACTTTGACACAACTTCTAAGAACAGCTGTGAGGACCGCCGGCATAGACCTTATTTTGGAGAGACATTTTAAATAATGAAAATGGTGACATAGTAATAAGCCATGGTTGGGATCAAAAATGTATGTCACCTTTGAGTGTGGCCTTATTTTCCCCTCTGTAATTGTGTTTCTTTGAGATACGCCCAGGGAACTCCCTCATGACTTTTTCTTAAACCTAAAAAATGGAACCTTTCCTTTTGATCTTCCTGGCCCCTCCCTAGCCCATGACAGGGGCCTTTCTAGGCACTTGAGGCTCACATCATGCTGGGCACCTGGGGCTGACACCACATGGGGTGTGCCCTGGGTTAAAGAAAACCAGAGAGGACACATTATTGAGTGCTTTTCTTCTTGGCTTTCCTGGGAAGCCCATGTCTTGCCTAGCATGTGTGAGGCCCTGAGTTCAACACCCAGAACTGCCTCCCCCTAAACTAACAATAATAGCAATAATAGTAAGTAGGGGTAAACTCCTGAGGAAATAATTCTGCAGAAGCAAAAACTATATGCCCAGCATTCTTCATTTCACCTACAGAAATTTAAATATTAAACAGGAAATGGTTAAGTAAATTGTGTTGATTTGGCATGATAAAAATGATTATAATTACTGAAAATGATTTAAAAGCTAAGATATATAGAAAATGTTCAGAACATAATGTTAAGTGGAAAAATGTAAGATACGAAATTAGAGACAGGATAGTGTTAGTCATACCTGAGTGGGAATCCCAGCTCTGCCCCTTGCTAGCTTTGGGGCCTTAGAGAAATCACTTAACCACTCTGAACCTCAGTTTTACTGCCTCCAAAACAATAATAGTAGTATCTTATAAGAAGGTTATGATGCTAGATAAGAAAATGTAAGAATAATGTCTGTTATTGTTTATATTAAAAATAGACATAGGGGCTGAGGATATAGCTCAGTGGTAGAGTATTTGCCTAACATGCTCAAGGCCCCGGGTTTGAATATCTCACCACATAGTTAAGACCCTGCCTCAAAAAATAATTTAAAAAAAGTAAATGTACATAGAAATGTTCAGTATTAACTACTGTTATAATTATACCATAAATCCAACTATGAATGTGCTGAAAAAGGAAAGTGATATGCAAAAACAAAACTACAATGGTAGGATGAGATTATAAAAATGTGCTTTAATCTCCTCTAATAATGTTACATCACCTTCCAATAAAAGGCATTTTAAATAGGGACCTGAAAAAAAAAAAACAAAAAACAAAACCCCACACTTGGAATCTTCATTCTAGGCTCTGCTCTTTCCTCCAGTGGCCCAAGGCATCCTGTGCCCACTTCCTAAGGCAGCTGTATCATCTATTGGTGACGGTGAATGGAAGCCTAAAGCTCATGGAGAAGACAAGGGCACATGTTCTACAATCGAGAAGAACTCGTCTTGATCAGGCTAGACCCTGAGAGAACTTTGTAGTTACCAGTTCAATCAAATTCATTCATTCATGCACCCATTCATTCGTGCACTCATCCATACGCTTTTTGGGTCGGTATGAGTTGGATCTGACTTGACCGCACCTAACAACCACAACAACACTGTATGCAAAGAACTGTGCTTGTTGTTGTGTGCTAGAAGCTTTTAAAGAATTACATTGACTCGGTGTATGAGTTTGGAAAAATTTCCAAAATACTATATAAGTGAAAAAAGCAAGCTTCAGAACATTGTGTATAGAATGCTACTATTTGTATTAAAAATAGATATATAAATATACATATTTATAAACTTGTAAATGCATAGAATTACTCTGAAAGGATATACAATTTATAGATAACAGTGATTAACTCTGGAGAGGGGACAGGAGGCTGACCCCCTTGGGAAGTTCACTTTTTGTTGTATATTCTTTTGTACTGTTTGAGTATCTTACCATGTACATGTATCAATTTTTCAAAGCAATCAAAAAAGAAAGAAATGCCTGACACTGAGTATACAGTGGTGAACAGGACAGTGGTTCTTCAGCCTCAGGGGAGGCAAAGGGTGGAACTTGGGCCACAACTGGCAAGTTTTTAAAAACCAGACTGTTCACATAAGTTAAAGGGAAAGTTCTTTCTATAACAGCTCGGTGTAATTCAGCATATCATTTTTCAGAGATAAAGCAGTTGGAGAATAAATACTAGTCATTTGTCAAGCCTCAGAGTATAAGAAGTGGTGGCTTCTACAGGCTAGGGATCTTATCTCTCTCCTCAATCAGCAGAACATTCCCTGCAGGAGTTAAGGGCCTCTGACAGCAAGCATTCCCTGAAGATGACAAGTGATAGTGCAAGCATTAAAAACACCACAAAAATGAAGAGATGAAAAGATACTGGGCTCTGAGGGAAGCTTGTGTTCCCTGAGGGTTAGGCAATCTTTCCTGGACAGTTCTCCAAAAATGATGATCTTCAAATGGCAAAGTAAATCCGAGTGAGAACCAGTGGGCGTAGAGACACCGCACGTGCTTTGGAATATTACAAGCAGGTATGATGTGCAGGGCCCTCTTTGGGGTGACAAGGCATTAGATGGACTCCAAAGAGAAGCTGGCACTTGTGGGGCACCCCAACTGTTTGGGAGGTACAAAAGTGGACTTCTGGATGGCTGTAAAGTGCTGACAGGCTGGCAGCCAGCCAGGGTGCCTTCATCACTAAGGCAGCACAATGGTGGACAGGCTTGACTCAGCACCATCATCACAGGGGGCCCAACACATCTGTCATTTAACCTCTCTGATCCTCAGTTTCCTTCTCTGTAAAATGGGGAATAACTGAGATCTTCATGAGGATTAAATGAGAGTCACTGAAAAGTGCTAGGCAAGATGTGGGGTCCATGAGAAAGGCTTAAAATGTTATTATCATCATTATCAATAAAAGGACAGGTGCGCCAGGACAATTGCTAGCTGATGGTCAGCATCCCAGTGTGACCAGCAGGTGAGGTGCACACTGCCCTCCTCACCCTACAAGTCAGGCACAGAATCCATATTCACAGTGTTCTAGAAACTAGAAAGTGCCTGCATGCTTGTGATTGCACAAAAGCCAATGAAGGAAGGTGGATGAGAATTACTCCCTCTGTTTTGAAGGTGAGGGGCCCAAGAGGTCAGGGGGTTCATTAAGAACTGGTTAAGAACTGGGAGTAGTGGCACAGGCCTGTAATCCCACCAGAAGCAGCCTGCATAATTTAGTGACAGCCTTTCTCAAGATAAAAAAATATATAAAAAATGGACTGAGTATGTGTCCCAGTGGTCGACACTTGCAAAGTCTAAGTGAGGGCCTGGGTTCAACCCCCCAGTACGAAAGAAGGAAGGGAGGGAGGGAGGGAGGAAGGAAGGAAAAATAAAAGAGAAGGGAAGAAAAAAATGAAAAAAAGAGCTAGTTAAAGACAGAACCCAGGCATGACCCAGGTTTCCCAGTGAGCAGCTCAGTATTCTCCCACTCCAGGAAGGAACGGAGTGTCTGGCCTCAGGACAGGTCATCCACCATGAGCTTTCTCACCCTCCTCTGCCCCTGCTCCAGCCGCCATGTCTTCTGAGCAGGAAGGAGTTCAACCATCTCTGTCTAACCCCTCTGTCAGCCTCCTCAAGAGCTTGTTCTTGGGAACGGAGCTAGGGTATGGGCTGGCTCCCTGCAACTGAAATTAGAAAAGGGACAACAGCTAAGTCAGGCTCGCTCAAGCTTTGCAGGCAGCCAGAAGTAGGCCTGCCCTGTCCTTCCAGCTGACTGAGGAAGCAGTGGGGAAGGGGTGTGGGGGTGTGGAACCTTGCCAGAGGAGCATCATTAAAATGGTGCAGACAGCCAGAGTCTTTCCGAAACTGAGGAGAGCACTAACCTTTCCCACTGCCATTAACATTTCACTAAAAATTTGGCATTTGACAGAGGAGAAAAAAATACTTTTTTCAACTGTGAAAAGGCCACGTGTATTTACCTCATTTAATCATAACTGATATTCATGCCTCCCCTGAAACATCACCTCTAAGAACCCAGCCAGCACCTCCTCCCGTGTGGTGCCCTAGATGGTGCTGGTCCAGCCCCAGCCACGGTGGTCAGCGGATACCTCCCCACAGCCCTGCCCCCTGTGCTCATGCAGGCCCTAACTCTACCAGGAATAGAAGAGAGCCCCGCTTCTCAAGTCTGATCCCAGTTCTGCCACATTTGAGTTCCCTGTAGCTGTGGCAATACCAAGGTCTTTGAATGCCATAAAAGAACTACAAAATTCCTCCTCTCCACCCTCATGAATAAAGGATTCTCTCAGGCTGAAAACTCCTTGGTAGGTAAGATGGAAGTGACCAGAAAATTGTGACAGGGTAGACCTTAGAGGTGGCTCTTGACTGGAATCGTGACCTTTGTTGTGCCCTTACAGGAGGTCTCCAGAGAACCAAGTAGTATGGGGCTCCTGGTTTCTTAACCACAAGCTCCAGAACCTAGTGAGGACTTTGCTTGACAGGAGGAAGCGCTAGTTCCTTCAGAGATGAGACAAACAAGGGAAGTCTCGGACACAGCCTCAAGTGACGGAGGGGCCAGGCTCACCTGAAGAGGAATACAAGAGCCTACCTGCATGGTAAGAAGATTTTTATTTGAAATATAGTCTGAGCAACATGAGTGTAGCCGAAAGGGGGAGGGGCTGCCTGCCTGGGGCAGCAGCCTCTCTAATGGCACAGGGGCAAGAATACAAACATCCCAATGTCTGTGCCCCAAGCCCCACTTGTCAGGGAACACAGGAGTACCCGCAGCTTCCTCTGGAGGGGTCTGGCTCCTGGCACCCACCTGCTTGGCCATACTCCCTGCTCTCCCCAGTTCCAAATGGAGGTGTGCTGAAGTGTCTCCCACCCAGACATGATGGGCCACTGTGACCATTAGTCCTTAGGACTATTTGGGGAAAGAATCAGAAGACAGGAAGGTGGGACAAGGTGAGCAAGTGCCCTCACCCAGGGGCCTGGGTGGCACCTTTTTCCTCCTTGTCAGGCTGAGCTGGGATCTACAGGCACACAGGGCTCTGGGGGGTCTCCTGGCTGAAGGCAGCAAGTGGGGAGCCCAGAGGAACACAGCCACTGAGAGGTTTCAAGCTGTGCTGATGTACTGGGGCGGGGCCCCGTGAGCAGCCAGGGGTTGGAAGGACACAGACAGGAGTTGGGGTACCAAGAAGCAGCACAAAGCCATAAATAACAGAAGCAAACTCTGAGTGAGGGTTCTGGAGCCCCCCACATTCTCTGGGGCTGGGGTCATCCTGTACCCGCAGCTCGGGGCAGACACTGCTCCAGGGCACAGAGGCCACACAGCAGGGCAGAGCCCTTTATTTCCCTCCGTCTGCAAGGCTGACAGCACACACCGCAAAGCCTCGGTCACACCTGGGGGGACAGTGTGTGGCTATCCTGGTCCTGAGAGGCCTGAGGGTGACTCTGAGCATCCTGGCCACTGTCTTCTTCCGGGGCCAGGCCTAGTGACCTCCTTGCCTCGGTGTCAGACAACAAAGGTTCGCTGGCACATTCGTCCAGTCCATTCTCTCTTGTGTCCAGGGCCGCCTCGTCCCCCGAGTGCTCCTCTGGGTCTGCGGCCTCCACCTTCACCTCCACGGCCTCCTCCTCTTCCTGCTCTCTCACTTTGTGGACGATGAAGAGGTGGCGGCTGAGGGAGCTGGCAGAGGTGTAGCACAAGCCGCAGAGGAGGCACTGGGCTGTGGAGCTGTCCACCTGGTGCTGAGGGATGTGGCTCTGGAACTCGAGCCCCGAGTCCGTGGCAAAGCTGCATTTTGCACACTGGAAAAGGGACCGGTGCCTTTTGGTGGAGGAGACAGTCATGCCGTTGCTGGCACCTAGAGCGTCCTCTGCTCCGCTGACCGGTCTTTTCAGACGGTTCACCTGGAAGGAGAGACTGCATAAGCAGGACCAGAGCCCTGAAGGGAGACACTGCCCAGGCCAGGTCTAGTTCTCTGTGTTTTTGTTGTTGTTTGTTCTATTTTTGCTTTGTTGTTGTTGTTGAAACAGAGTCTCACTATGTAGTCCAGACTGGCCTTGAACTCAAGATCCTCCTGCCTCAGCCTCCCCGGTGCTGGGATTATAAGCATGTGCCACTACACCCATCAAGTTCTTTGTTTGATCCTTCTTTTTTCTTTTTTTGGTGTGTGGTGCTGGGGATCAAACCCAAGCCCTTGCTCATGCTAGGCAAGTGTTCTACCATTGAGCTGTCTCCAGCCCAAGTTCTTTGTTTTATAATGTAACATTTACATGTTCTACAACATTCTGAATACTGGAATTGTGGGAAAGGTACAGAGGAGATTAAGTACCCCACACCCCACTCCCCAGGCCCATTTTCCAAAGAACACCACATTACCTGGGTTTTATGGCTCCTTCAGGAAACATCTTACACATATGCAGAAATAAAACTATTATTGTCTTTTACAGAGTAATTGCATGCCATGCACACCTCTGCGCCCTCATTTTTTCGCTTACTGACATACACTGGAGCTGGTCTCCATGAAAGCACAGAGGCTTCATTCTTCTAATTGCAGCACACTAACCCACTGTGGGGATAACCATCCCCACCAGCAAACATTTAGTTGAGTCCCCTCTTTGTTATTGCAAACAACACTGCAGCAACCACCCTTGAACACACGTTCTTATGCCCAAGGCCAAAGCTCTAACAGATAGGTCCTAGAAGCAGAACTGCTGTATCAGAGGGTATGTGCATCTTGGGGGAAAGAAGAGGATGTGTATTTTTCTCATGGACAAATGTCAAAAATAATCAATTAATACTTCATGTACTATGTATGAAAAGGCCTCATCCAGCCAGCACCACTCCCTGAAGAGCCAACAATGTTTTAAGTCTGCTCTTGAACTCCAGGCAGCTCTTAGCTTCCCAGACATGCGTGCACCCGTGTGAAGCACTGACCCCTCTACCATGGCGTGGCGTGGGAAGAGTGTGCAGTGAGGAGGGGATTTCAGGCTGCTGCAAAAGTCCAGCAGAAACAGGAACAGGGCAGGGACAGGGAGGAGGCAATAGACCAAGGGCCCAGATAGCAGGTTCCAGGCGTGGCTCTTCCTGTAACTAGTGGAGCAGGGCAGTGACTTGGCCCAGCATCATGAGCCTCACGTGACGAGGCGGACAGAAACGGGGTCATGGTGACCAGGACAACAGATGGCTGGTGGGATGCCTCATGGGTCTCTGTCCCTGTCCTCCATGTGCTGTGCTTTGATGGCCACAGAGGACTAGAGTGACCCACAGAGGGAAGCAGTCACTCTGCTTGCTCCATTGCCACAACTACAAATGGGGCCTCTGTGGCCCTCCTCGTGCCTCTGCGGCCCCAGACCTCGCTGAGCACACGCTCTGGCAGGCAGGGAGCCCATGCTTACCTGAGGGCAATGTCCACGTGGTGGTCTGACTTTGGACGTCTGGCTCAAATCAGGGTTTCTGATCCCGTGCATAAGGCTGATGTGGCTTTCCAGGAGGGAAGGCCGGGGAAAGCTGGGGCCGTCCTCAGAGCAATACCTACAACAGCGCAGCCAGACACGCATGTCAGACCGCAGCTGCAGGCTCCCTTCACACTCTTCACACAGACACTGGAGGGACAGGGTTGGGCCAGCCGGTGGACAGCCATGTCTTCAGGCTGCTTAGCACAGACCTAGCCAGCATGACAGTCAAGGGGGAAGGGGGTAGACCAAAGCAGGTCACAATCCTCATGTGCTTGACAGGCAGCCCTCAGCCATGGCCTGATATCACCACTCAGATGCACTGCACCGTGCTAAATTAGTGGTCAGTGAAAAGGCCAGGGTGTGTCCCAAAACACGGACAGATGGTCAGCAAAGGGGCTCACAGTCACATCATCACCACTCCTCATAAACCTCGGGGCCCTCAACACTGAGCAAATCCAGGGTGAGAGAGTCAACAAGGTAGGGCTCAGAAGGTCCTGGAATCTGGTTTCTGACCTGCCCCTGATTTCTGCCTTAGCTCCAGGATTTCCCTGTTAGACACTTACTTGTCTCTTGCCTTAGATCCCTGATCTCACAGCAGAGAAACCTCACACCAGGGGTGCCACAGACAGAAACTTTTTTACTTCAAGCTTCTTCACTCCCACCTCCAGGGACTCACCCACAGGTGTAGACCTTCTTCACGGTGTCATGGTTGTTGCGGATGTGTTTGCGCAGGCTGTTGGGTGTATGGAAGGACTGTTCACACTGCCGACATGGGTACCGCTTCAGTATCTAAGGGAGAAGGTAACGAGTCATGAAACGTCACAACTATAATACAGTCATGGGTGTGTCTTTCTTTGCAGGTGATATGGGCAGAAAGGAGCAGGCCCCCAAAGATCTCAAGATCTGTGGTACCCACGCCACCCAAAGCACCTAGAACCCTAAGGGTGAGCCAGCTGGGTGGGCTCTAACCTCACAGGATGGAGGTGCAGTGGCCCTGGTGTAGTCCTATGGCCATGCGGTCATGCTTACCCGGCCATGGCTCTTTTTCATGTGGGACACGTAGCTCTCTCGGTCGGGGACCCACTCCTGGCACTGCTGGCAGGTCCAGCCTGTGCTCCTCAGCCGGGCTCTGGCCTCAGCCCTGCGATGGACCTCAGGCCGGCCCCAGCGGCCAGAGGCCACGGAGCTGCCTCGAGCGGCCACCTCAGTGGTTGGGGGCTCAGTGGAAGCTCGAGAGCCAGGGCGGCCCGAGGGCGTGTCTGCTGAGGACTGCAGGCTTGACAGCTCGTCCACATTTCGGGGAACTCCGTGGGTACTCTGGAGATGGGGAGAGCAATTACCACTGGGGCCAGAGTCAGACTCTGGCCGGAGGCAGGCCCCTCCTCTGCCTCCTCCCTCAGGGGCCCACCTTCACGTGCTGCATCAATTCGGGCTTCTGGAGGAACAGGAGCGGGCACTCAGGGCACTTGAAGACGCCTGCCTGTGCCTTGCCAACGTTCTGGTAGAAGTGCTGCTGAATGTGCCTCTTCTTGTTGAAGACCATCTCACAGGAGCACTTGTAAATGAGCCTGGGAGGTGAGTGCCAGTGTAAGGTGGCCGTGCAGCGCCTGGCCGGTGTGCACTTCCCTGCTCAGGGTGTCCTCAGAGGACGCCACTCATCTCTATCTCTACCCCTACTCCACCCCACTGCCCCCAGGCCACTCCTCCCCACATCGGCTGCACTCACTGGGAGGGCCTGTGGGGCTGGGTAGGGTGCTGGGTGGCGCTGTGGTCCGCGGTGCTGCTAGCAGTCTTGAAGGCCATGGGGCAGAATGCACATTTGTGGAAAACCTGGCAGTGTCGCTCCTGGATGTGGCTTTTCAGCAAGGCCAACGTCAGGTGGACGACACCACAGTGGATGCACCTGGACAACAGAGGTGGGGGTGTCAGCCCCAGAGGCGGTGCTGGAAGAGGAGGGATGAGGGCAGGAACAGAGCCATCTCAGGGACCCTCAGCCTCATGCCAGCACTCAGGCTTCCAGCACCACACACATCTTGAAGGCCAGCTGCCACACAAGGTGAACACTCAACATGGACGCCTCTCAAGCCCAAGGCCATGCCTGGGAGAGAAGTGGAGAGAAATTCCAGTGCCTCCACCCCCAGCCAAAGGATATCCTGCAAACAAAAAGCCCCCTGAGAGAAGCTGGGAGGAATGGAGAGGGCGGTGAGTGGCTCAATGGCGACATGGGTAGTATCAACTTAGAGCATGACAACAGCAGAAGTCCAGGAGGAACTCTAGGACGGGCCTCAGGACCTTTGCCTTCCCATGGGCTAGCACCGAGAAAGTAGGGCAGGCCACCTAGCAAGACTTAGCAAGACAATGACCATGACACTAAAACAACCCCTCTAGAGCCCAGGAGCAAGTGCTTCCAGACCAAGCTGTCTGGCGGAACCCGCCGCAAGGACTGCCATGTTCTGCAGCTGCGCTGTCCCTGTGGCTGTTTACCTTTAAGTTAATGAAACACAATTCAAAGGTCAGTTTCTTAATTGCACTGGCTACATTCCAAATGCTTGGCAGCCACACATGGCTGGTGCCATTTTGGGCAGCAAGGTTCTAAAGCTGTAAAGTGTTATGACATCTCCTTGACAAAACATTGGGGTTTTTTCTTATTTTCGTTGAGTCAGGGTCTTGCTATGTAGTCCAGGTGACCTCAAACTCAAAATTCTCCTGCCTCTGCCTACCAAGTGCTAGGGTTACAGCAATACCAATTTGTGAATTATCTTAGATCATTTTTCTGAACTTGGGGTCATGTGAAGCTCTTTTTCCAACCTCGAAACCTCTCCTTATAAACACGGCCTCTCTTGTTTCAGTATCAGAGGAAGAGATGACTCCCCCATGCCACCTGCATCCACTGAGGACCACTGTCCCACCCACCTGTTCCGGTTTCCTTCTGGTTGTGGACACACAGGGGTCTCCCTTCCATGAGGAAACCTTTCCTGCTCCCAGGTTGTCCTTTTTATCTTCCTTGTGTTGCAATGCTGCCTGTTCCCGTGACCTTGACACCCAGTAGGTATCAGAAGAGAGATCTTTGCTTTACTGAAAGGACATGACTTCACTAAAGAATTCTTTGATTCCTGGCTGAGGATGTAGCTCAGTGGTGGAGCATTTGCCTAGCATGCACAGGCCCTGGGTTCAACCCCCAGTACTGCCAAAAAAAAAAAAAAAAAAAAAAAAGAAAAGAAAAAAAGAGAGAGAGAATATTTTAATCCCAGCGACTCAGAAGACTGAGGCAGAAGGACTGCAAGTTTGGGCTGAGGGTACCACTCAATGGCAGAGTGCTTGCAAAAAGCACATGTGAAGCCCCGGATTTAACTCCCCAGTACCGGAAAAAAAAAAAAAAAAAAAAAAAATTAGCATGCTTGTAATCCCAGCACTTAGGAGGACTGAAAGTTCAAGGTTAGTCTGAGCTATACAGTAAGACCCTGTTACAAAAAAGTAAAGATTCTTTTGACTCCTAAATATTAACTTTCACTTTACTATATCAATCCATTTCAAAGTCCACATAAATCACTCCAGGATCATGACCAATTCTCCTTCCTTTTTGCATCTTTCTTTCTTTCTTTCTTTCTTTCTTTCTTTCTTTCCTTTTTTTTATTCCTTCTTCCTTTGAGTGGGGTTTGGGAGGGAAGGGACAACAGAATCACCTTTGAAAATAATTAGCAAGGAGGAACAGCCCATAGGACTAGAAAGCTATTTGCAATGAACTCTGAAGAGCACTCATTTCTAAATTACATACTTTTTAAACTATAAGATTTCTATACAAGCTACTGAATTATTTTCTTTTCACACCTGCTAAACAAAATAGTGAAACTTGAGCCCCTGGGTTCAACTCCCAGAACAAACAAACAAACAACAAAAAAATATATACACGCACGTGTGTGAGAGAGAGAGAGTGCATAAACTTCTAACACATAGAAATACTTCCATACTACAAGGTGTTATAAGGAGAAAAAAATCCACATATTTTCAAATTCATCTGACGTGACCAAGTACCCATGATATATATAAAGGGCCTTTAAGTGGCAGTTTGACTAAATTCCTACAGAAACAATTTGTTCTCTAAAATGCCACTGGAAATCTATTCTATTTATCCAGTAGGTATTCTCTGAGAAGCCTCATTGAAAGAATATAAAGGGTAAAAGAACATATATAAAGGGGCCTCAGTGAAGAATAGAATCCAGCAGGGTTTAGAAATTGATGGAAAAGTGTACAGAGAAGAAATCCAATTTCATGATATAACCTTTGAAGTATTTTTGTTTTGGCAGGTTCTTTTTGAGACCTGGTCTCACTGTGTAGCCCAGGTTGACCTCAAACTTGCAGTTCTCCTGCTTCTGCCTCCTAAGTCCTGGGACTACAGGGACACACCACCATGCCCAGCCCTTTGACTACCCTTTTAAGGAGAAAACAGAGAAGCTCAGTGTGGTGGCTCATGCCAATAATCCCAGTGACTTGAGAGGCAGAGGCAAGAGAATCGCAAGTTTGAGACCAGAGGCAGTTTGCATAATTTAGTGAGACTCTGTCTCAAAATAAAAAGTAAAATGGGCTGTGGGTACAGCTCAGTGGTATAGCACTTGCAAAGCATGCAAGTGCGAGGCCCTGGGTTCAACCCCAGAACCGCAAGAAACAAAGAAAACAGAGAATTATAGAATTATATGCTATGAAATACTTAAAAGTGAGCTGGGCACGGTGGCACATGCATGCAATCCCAGCAATTTGGGAGGCAGAGGCAGGAGGATCGCAAGTTCGAGACCAGAGGCAGTCTGTGTAATTTAGCAAGACTGTCTCAAAAAGTAAAAACATGGCCTGGGGGTGCAGCTCAGTGGTCCAGCACTTGCAATGCATGCAAGTGCGAAGCCCTGGGTTCAACCGCAAAAAAAAAAAAAAGAAAGAAAGAAAGAAAGAGAGAGAGAGAGAGAGAGAGAGAGAGAGAGAGATGGAGGGAGGGAGAGAGAAAAGAAATACTTAAAAGGTTCAGAAAAGTTAATAAAGAATGTATAATATTTAACTTCACCAATGATCCCATATAAGGAAATAACACACTATTAAAACAATCTAAACTTACTTCCTTGTGATGTTATTGGCCTTGTGATGATATTGGTTATCAACAAAGGGCAGAATAAGTTATAAAATTCTAAAACATATATGTACTATATATATGTATACATTGTACATAAAACGCATAAGTTAAATACATATAACAATGTATTTTTCACATTTCTTCAAGAAAAAGCAAAAATAATATAAAACACAAAATAATTTTGTAAGACTCTACAGTAGAGCTCAGTGAAATGGAATATTTTTATTAGATTTTAGATTTATTAGATTTTATTAGATTTATTAGATTTATTAGATTTTATTATTTATTTTATTATTAGATTTTAACAAAAAATATTAACACCAACAGAATGAGAATATTTGCAAATGCTGAGCATAGTGGTGCGCATCTGTAATCCCAATGACTTGGGAGGCAGAGGCAAGAGGATTATAAATTCGAGGCCAGAGGCCGCCTGTATAAATTAGGTGAGACCCTGACTCAAAATAAAAAATTAAAAACTGGGCTAAGGGTGCAGCCCAGTGGTAGAACACTTACAAGGTATGTGTGAGGCCATGGATTCAATCTCCAAGTACCAAAAAAATAAAAATACAATTAAAAAATCAGGTCAGAGATAGGCATGGAGGGCTGTGCCTGTAATCCCAGCACTAAGAGGTTGAGGCAGGGAGATCTCCAATTCCAGGCTAGCCTGGACTGCTTAGCGAGATTAAATTAAAAGGGCTGGGAAGGTAGCTCAGTGGTAGAACACTTGTCCAATAGCTATGAGGTGCTGGGTTCAATCTCTAGCACCATGGAAAAGGGAAAGATTCAAGGATAAATGTCAATGTTTGCTATTAGATTGGTTTAATCTTATAAGCAGCAGCATATATTTAAGTTAAAGTTAGAAAGATCTAGTTTGTTTGTTTTTGTTTTTTAGGGTCCCCTCTCCCAGTACTCAGGGGTTGAAACAACGTCTTGCACATGTTAGGCTCTACTACTGAGCTGCACCCCAGCCCGTTTTATTTTTTACTTTGAGAGACAGTCTTGCTAAATTGCACAGGTTGCCTGTGGTCTCAAACTTGGGATCTTCTTGCGTTTGCCTCTACAGATGCTGGGATTACTAATGTGTGCCACAGCCTCCAGATGTGGATTTTTTTCCCCCCCTATTTTCTTTCTTTCTTTTTTTTTTTTTTTTGTAGTACTGGCTAAGCAGTTGAGTCGCACATGCTAAGTAAGAACTCTATCACTAAACCACCCTTTCAGTTCCTTTATTTTTTGTTCTGAGACAGGGTCTCACTAAATTGCACAGGTTACTTTGGTCTCAAACTGAAGATCCTCCTGCCTCAGCTTCCTGAGTTGCTGAGATTATAGACATGAGCCACAAGGCCTGGATTTTCAGTGTTTTTGAGGCTGGGTCTTGCTAAGTAGCTCAGGCTGGGCCTGGAAGTCAAGATTCTTCTACCTCAGCCTCCCTAGTGCTAGGATTACAAGCATGTGCCACCACGACTGACAAAGAAATTTTTAAATGTTACAGGATACTGTAAAAGCAAATGTTCAGGTGTTTGGTTTAAGAAGTAGCCTGGCGCCGGGCGCAGTGGCACACAACTGTAATCCCAGTGGGTCGGGAGGCCGAGGCGGGAGGAGGAGGCGGGAGGATTCCAAGTTTGAGACCAGAGGTAGTCTGTGTAACTTAGCGAGACCCTGTCTCGAAAAAAGAAAAAAAAAAAAAATTGGGGCTAGGGATGCAACTCAGTGGTCCGGCATTTGCAAAGCATGCAGGCGCAAGGCCCTGGGTTCAACCCCCAGTACCGCAAAAAAAAAAAAAAAAAAAAAAAAAAAAAAAAAAAAAAAAAAAAAAAAAAAAAAAAAAAAAAAAAAAAAAAAAAAAAAAAAAAAAACAAAGAAAGAAAGAAAGAAAGAAAGAAAGAAAGAAAGAAAGAAGTAGCCTGGAATGCTGCTAAGCAATGATCTTCTGCAAAGCAGTATAAGGGATTTGTATAACCTGACTCTAGTTTGTCTCGTTTCTCACGCACTTTAGATTCTCTACATGCCTGTAGCTATAGCCCTGTGGTGTCTGATCCTGTCAGATCTCAGAAGCTAAGCAGAGTCGGGCCTGGTTAGTACCCTCCAAAACATGCTAAGAAAAAAATCTACATTTGGAAATGATTACGCCAAGCAAGACACCTGGAAGTTAACACTAACCCTTCCCCATCCCTCATTCTTATTCCCATAAAAGCTATGATCAAATCTTGATGCTTCTATTTCCTAGACCCCTCTCAAATTCATCCCCACAGCCACGCCTTGGCTGAAGCCCTCAGCATCTCATCTGGACCATCACACTTGCCTCTCCAGCAGTCTCCAGCCTCTCTCCTGGCTTACACCTGTGCTGGCTTCCCAGAATGTTCTTTCTAAAACATACACAAGTCAGATCACTCCCCTGATACAAATCTTTCCATAACTCCTCACTATCCCCTGAATAAAGTCCAAATGTTTGCCAGAGAACACAAGGTGTTACACAGCCTGTCCTCTGTCAATTCCCCAGGTGCATTTTTCACCCCCACCCCCACCAGTTCATCCTGACATACCTCTACACAACTGCTCATCATTCTGGTAACCTCTTTTGCGTTTGCTGGTCTTCCTATGTGTACCCTTCCCAAATATGCTCTTTCCTCTGCCTGCAAACTACCTAGTATCTCCGTAGGAAAACTTTCTTACCCATTCTACTACACCAGACTTCCCACTCTGAGTTTTAATTACCAAACTGAAGCCCCCCTTGAAGGCAACAGCTGAGTCTGGCTGGATTTCTTTTATTTTTGTTTTTGCTTTTTTGAGATCGTGTCTCACTGTATTTCCCAGGTTGGTGTCAAACTTGTGATCCTCCTGCCTCAGCCTTTCAGGGGCCAGAATTATGGGAATGCATCACCATGTTGGGCTGAGAGCTGTATCTTAGTCATCTTTGTATCCTGAGTGTCTAGCACATTACTAGAGACAATAATAAGGACAGACAAAAAGGTCAAATGAACTAAACAACACATTCTTGAAGTCCCAAAGGGCAGAAAATTTAAGTTTCAGACATGAAAATGATAAAGTAGGAGCTCCCAATGTGATCTCCCCAATTGAGTCAATGTAAAAGTTACAGATCAATGAGTGCTAGTGGATGTTTTCTCCCAAACTTTGATCTTTTTCCTGAAAATGACTTTTTGCTTATATATGTTATAAATGAAGGTGGAGATTCAGTCTACAATGGTAAGCTTTCTATGTTTTACCATAAGGTCAATCACTTTTTCCATTCTAAGGTGTGTTTCTCACAGACACACACAAAAATTAACTAAAGGGAAACACTAGAGTCTTTTCCACTTAGTGTTTTGCAGGCCCATTTGTTAATGAGAATTTGAAACAATTCTTTTTTTCTTTTCCTTTTTTTTTTTTTTTGGTGGGCTGGTGGGCTGAACCCAGGGCCTCTGCATACTTTGTAAGCACTCTACTTACAAGGGTAAAGGGTGAGCTGCACCCTTTTTTATTTTTTATCCTGAGACAGGGTCTTGCTAAGTTATGCAGGCCGTCTCTGGCCTCAAACTTGCGATCTTCCTGCCCCTACCTCCTGTGTTGCTGGGATTATAGGCATGCACCACCATGTCTGGTGAAAACTTAGAATACTTCAAAGTACTGCAATTGGTAAATTCATTTGTTGATTTTATTCATTCATTCATTCATTCATTCATTCATTTTATGGTACCGGAAGGTAGAACCCAGGGCCTCACATGCTTTGCAAGTGCTCTACCACTGAGTTGCACCCCCAGTGCATTTTTTACTTTTTATTTTGAGATAGGGTCTCTCTAAGTTATGCAGGCTGCCTCTGGCCTTGAACTTTGGATCCTCCTGCCTCCACCTCCAGAGTCACTGGGACTATAGGAATACACCATTGCACCCAACACAATTAGTAAATTTATTATCAAAATAGTACTTTAAATTTAGTATGCCAAACATAGTAACTTTGTGAGCAAATTTAAATTTATATACTTTTTCCTTTTTCTTTTGAGACCGAGTCTCATTATGTAGCCTACACTAGCCTTGATCCTTCTGCCTCTACCTTCCAAGTACACAGAAGTACATCACAATGCCCATTAAATTTATATACTTTTAAAAACCAAATTGAACCAGGCATGGTGGAGCATGTCCCTAATCTCAGCTATTCAGGAGGCTGAGGCTGAAGGATCATGAGTTCAAGGCCAAAGGTAACCTGTGCAACTTAGTGACATTCTGTTTCAAAATAAAAAAGAGGATAGAGGGTGCAGCTCGTGGTAGAATACCTGCTTAGCATGGGCAAGGTCCTGGGTTGAACTCATCAAGTACTGCAAAACAAACAAATAAACTGGCTAACCGGGCAGAGTTGTGCATGCCTGTAATCCTAGCACTGAGGAGGCTGAGGCAGGAGGATTCTGAGTTTGAGGCCAGCCTGGGCTACACAGTGAGACTCTCTCTCAAAAAACCAAAGGGGAGGGGCAGAATTAAAGTGAGTGTTATATATATTCTAATACTCCCAAACCTTCTTCAAAGTTATTTTTTCAACATTTAATTTTTTTTTAAACTCCTCCTCTTCTCCCTCTTGCTCTTCCTATCCTATATAAAACAAAAATGTCCAAACACCAGGCAACATTTTTGTCCTGGACTCTTAAGACCAAACCTCAGTATCAAACAAGTTTTGGCCTAGGAAAAGGACCAACCATTGGGCAACATCAGGACAGGGAGCCAGGCAGCACCCACCTGTAGCCCACCTTGCGGGCATAGTGCAGGCAGTTTTCCTTTACGTGGGTCTGGAAGTAGGCAGAGCGACAGAGGACCCCGCACTCCGGGCAGCAGTAGGGGGACTTGTGTGCATGAATCCGCTGGTGGGCACAGAAACTGCACTGGTTGGGCAGCAGCATCTGGCATACCTGGCATGTCTAGGAAAGAACACCAAGAAAGCAGATCATGCGGGTGCCATAGTCCCGTGGCTTCACCTGCCTGCCTCTCTTAGGACACGGGTCAGAAGAGCCTCCTTCCCCACCCATTCTCATTTCCAACTCTCGTAGGACACTTGTCACACCCTGGACCTCATTCCAAGTGGGGTTACTGACACTCAAGTGTTGCCTGCTGCCTTCTTAGAGCCAGACCTGACCCTGTGCTCCCTGTGTGCCTCTAAGAACATAATGGGCAGAACCCGGGCAGTCCACGGAGGTGGATAACAGCAGATTGAGCGGGGGGGCCTGCATCCTGGAGAGGCCTCTCCATTATCTTAGTAAAAAGGAGACACTTGTACTACTCACTGAGGGAGCCACTGACCTGCGGGCAGAGGAGGCACAGAGAGGGACCAACTGTTAGGGAAGACAGGAAAAGATCTCTGCTTTAATCAGAAAGGTCCAGAATATAGCCAGGTTTGATGGGGCATGCCTGTTATCCCAGTACATGGAAGGCTGAGGCAGAAGTATCATGAGGCAGGAGGCCAGCCTGGGCTATACAGTGACACCCTGTCTCCAAAAAAAAAAAAAAGGAAACTTTAAAAAATGAGTACCAATATAAATTTGTGTTTTTCCATTCCCCCCTTTTAAAATGCGTATTTCTTCTGGATAAGGTAGGCTGTGCCCATAATCCCTGCAACTCAGAAGACAGAGACAGGAGGATCACAAGTTCAAGGCCAGAGGCAGCCTGCATAAACTTAGCAAGACCTTGTCTCAAAAAATAAAAAGGGTTTGGAGGTGCAGCTCAGTAGTAGACAGCTTGCAAAAGTATGCATGATGGCCTAGGTTCAGCCTCCTAGTACAACACACACACAAACACACACACATACACACACCAACAATGAAAAAAAAATCAATATTTACTAGCTCTAACCACGGGAATAGGGATAAACCAAGTGCCAAGAAGTGAATCTAGTACCAGATTATGGCTTCTATATACCATTCCTCAGTAAAAGAAACCTGGCTCCTTAAAAAATTGGCTGATTCTAGGTTTAGCAAAGAAATATGTCCAGAACATCTAGGAACTAAAAATAGGGAAACTTCTCAAGGATTAATGAGTTTATGTCAAAGAGATATAATAGTCATCTTGAAGGGGCTCCCACTGACCGAAGATGGGATAAACTGAGCATTAAAAAGAATTGAGAAGGGCATGGTGGCACATGCTTGTAATCCCAGCACTGGGGAGGCTGAGGGAGAAGGATCAACATGAGTTCAAGACTAGCCTGGTCTACATAGAGAGTTGTAGGCCAGCTGGACTACACGGCAAGAACATGTTTCAAAAAACAAAAAACAAACAAAAACCCCAACTCAAAACAAAACTGAACACACACACACACACACACACACACACACACACACACACATTAAATATATAAAAATCAATGAGTTCATTATAACAGTAAAACTAAAAATAATAAAGTAAGTTATATCATGCCTATTAGGGTGGCTACTATTAAAAAAGAAAAAAGAAAAAAAAGAAACACAGAAAATAAATGTGAGGATACGAACAACCGGCACCCCTGTGCACTGTTGGTAGGAATGTAAAATGGTACAGCTGCTGTGAAAAACAGTATGGTAGTTCCTCAAACATTAAACACAGAATTACCATATTATCCTGCAATGCCATTTCTGGGTATATAAACTAAATAATCAAAAGCAAAGTCCCAAGGACATATTGATACACCCATGTTTATATTAGCATTATGTAGATTAGCTAAAACATGGAAGACATCTAAGTACTCCTCAATATTAACAGATAAACATAGTGTATATGTGTGTGCACACGTGTGCGCGCATAATGGAATACTATCCAACCATTTTGTTGGTGGTGGTGGTGGTTCTTGAGATAGCCTAGGCTGCTACCATGGATATTCTGACACATCTACAGCATGGACAGGTCTTGAGGAAATGCTAGTGAGATAGATAAACCACTTAAGAAAAGAACTGTCAGATTCCACTTATATGAGGCACCTAGAATAGCTATATTCACAGACATAGAAGATAGAATGGTGATTTCCAGGAGTTGCTGGGAGGGAAGAAAATGAGGAGTTGTCTAATAGGTACAGGGTTTCACTGCAAGAAGAAAAGTCTTCTGGAGACTGGACGCACAATATGCCAATGTCAATGCATTTAACACTACTGAACTGTACACTTAAAATGGCTAATTGGGAAACTTTGTTGTGTATTTTTCCACAATTTAAAAAAATAATGGAAAAGGGACTCTTAGAACACCATTGTTGTTGTTGTTGTTGTTAGGTGCCGTCGAGTTGGTATCCGACTCAGTGACCCTCACAGGGTTTTCAATGGCTGACTATTTCAGGATTGCCTTGGGAGTGGATTGCCAGGCCCTTCTCCCATTAGAACACCATTAGATTCTCATTAATAGAAAACTGTTCATTAAAGGAAACAAATTATTTATCCCATTTTCCAACATAAACTATATTTCAGAATAATCAAAAGACCTCCTAGAAGAAAGATGCCTTATAAAGAATTCCACCTAACATATGAGAAAGAATAAAGTTAGAAAAACACATTTCTACAACCCATAATAAAATTAGACTCAAGCAGTGATTATTGATGGATACTAAAATCATTAGGTAAAAGGTAGAGAGCTTTCTAAGGAAGGTATCTGAATATTACCACCTGAACTCACAGATCAAGTTAGCATCATTAAAAGTGATACCAGCAGGCCCAGGCTCAGTGGAGCATGTCTTTAATTACAGTGACTCAGGAGGCGGAGGCAGGAAGACCTCCAATTCAAGGCCTGAAACAGCCTGCACAAGTTAGCAAGAGCCCTTCTCAAGATAAAAAAAAAAACAAAAACAAATTAGCTGGGCATGGTGGCGCACGCCTATAATCCCAGCCACTCTGGAGGCGGAGGCAGGAGGATCGCAAGTTCGAGACCAGACACAGTCTGCGTAATTTAGCGAGACCCTGTCTCAAAAAGTAAAAAAAAAAAAATGGGCCAGGGGTGCAGCTCAGTGGTCCAGCACTTACAGAGCATGCAAGCCCGAGGCCCTGGGCTCAAGCCCCAGTACCACAAAAATAAATAAATAAATAAAATTAAAAAGGGGCCCAGTGGTAGGGCACTTGCAAAGTATGCATGAGACCATGGGTTCAGTCCCCCAGTGCCACCAAAAAGAGAGCAAGAGCAAGAGAGCGAGAGAGAGAAACCGATCAGCAGGCACTGTGTCTCCAGAAGTCACAAAACAGCCTCTCCTAACCCACTTCCAGAACTAAATCAGAATTTAATCAAGTCTTTGTTGCTAAATTCTACTCTACAAACAAAAAATAGGATACAGAGGGAAAAATTAGTTGTATAAGGAAGCAATCAAGAAAACTTAGAATTGTCCTAGAAGATTCTCAGGACACACAACCCGGTTTCTTCAATAAGGCAGTGACATGAGAAAAAGGGGGTCTGGTGGGATGGAGAGGGAAAGGTACCATTACAGATTGTGTGATTAAGCAATGCAACAAACAAATGTAACACGACCCACACTGGAACGCTGATTCTAAAGAACCCTGGATGTCGAGGGAGCTCAGAGGCAGAGCGCTTGCCTAACATGCTCAAGGGCCTGGGTTGGATCCCCAGCACCGAGAAAAAAAGATAAACAAATAAATGAAATGAAAAACAAAACAATCCAGGTATGATGGCACACACCTGTAATACTGGCACTCAGGAAGCTGAGGCAGGAGGATCATGAGTTCAAGGCCAGCCTGGGCTAACAGAGTGAGACTCTATTTAAAAGAAAAGAAAAGAAAAAAGGCCCAACTTCAGGATATTTCTGACGTAACTGTGGAAAATTTGAATGTGGACTTATATTTGGCAATATTAAGGAATTAATTTTACTAGGTATGATAATGATGGTATAGATTTAAAAAAAAAAAAGGAAAAAACCATTTTGTTGTTTTTAGGTGCCATTAGGTCATAGCGACCTTATTTAGAGCGGAATGGAACACTCTCGATTCTAATGAGGCACATGATCTCATTTATGTTTCAGCCCATTGTTGCAGACACTGTGTCAATCCATCTAGTGGAGGTTTTCCTTTTTTACATTGACCTGCCACTCTCCTAAACATGATGTCCTTCTCCAGGGATTAGTCTCTCCTGACTACATGTTCAAAATATGTAAGATACAGTCTAGCCATCCTTGCTTCCAAGGAGCACTCTGGTTGCACTTGGACAGATCTGTTCGTTCTTTTGGCAGTCCAAACCACTTAAGAACAAGAAAATACAGTTCCTCCATGCTGGCATCCTGCCCCAGCAAGGAGGCTTGGGATGTAAGAAGTATGAAAGGACCCTTTAGTTACTGCCCAGGAGGCAGGCTGGCTTCAGGGACTACTGGGAAGAAGATGGAAAGCCCAAACATGCTCTCGTGCAGTCCTTGCTCTCATGTGAAGCCCCATCCCATCTCATCTGGGCCCCCACTGCCCTGGATATGTGACCCAAACCCTGTGTCCCGACACCAGGAAACCCAAACCCAATAGCCCTCAAGGCCAGTTCCTGTCTTAGAGCTCAAGCCTCCCCCATTCCCTGAGACTCAGAAGACATTTAGCAGTAGATTTTATGAAGGGTTCAGGGCAGGCTGAGAGAAGCCTGGCAGCCTTCCTAGGCACTCTCCTCAATCCTGTCTGGGGTGTGCTTATCTGATTCTCACAAGGGGAGAAAGACAGGGGAAAGATGCAGGAAAAGAAGGGTGACAGTCTAGGGTGCTATGCCCCGACTTCTCCCTTACAAGGGTGAGGTATCAGCGCTCTACTGCCAAAGGTCCTTAATCACAAAACTCAGAAAAAGGAATCCTGACCCAACTTAAGCTGCTGGGACAGCAAGAATTCTGAAGCGCCTGGGGAGGGGCCAGGTGACCACACTCCAGTGACTCATGGGGAGGAAGTGCAGGAGCCAGGTGTGCAGTACCATGCCCCACAATCCTAACCTCGGGAGGCTGAGGCAGGAGAAGCGTGGGTTCCAGGCCATCCCAGGCTGCACAGCCAGACCCTGTCTCAAACAAAACAGAAACACGAATGCTAGGATGAAGGAAAATGTGACGGGCAGGAGGTGGAGATGAGAGGCTGAGCAGTGGCTCCCTGGATGCCTTCGCAAGGTTCCATCTCCTGCCTTTGCCCAGAGCACTCACGGTGGCCCTGCCCCAACAACTCCTTCCTCCAACCCATCTGCGCTCACACAGACCCAACCTGCAGGTCGCCCTTGGCCCGCGTCACTCAGTCCTGAGGCACTGTGTGCAACTAGGCTTGCAGCCCTGCTTCAGCCCCCACCTTAGTCTGTCATGCACTGCACCTGTCTGACCTCTGACCTTGCTAAGCTACTGTGAGGACTTTGCTGGTCCTGCCCGAGGCACAGAGCCCCAGGCACAGGCTTACTCAGAAAACCTGAGCAAAGCTCATTAGCCACTATACCGGCACAGGCCCCTGGCTGTCCTCTCAGGTCTCTGTAGTCCTGGCTTAGGGACCGGCAGTAAGGGGTGGGCTTGACTGTGGCAGAGACAAAACCTGGTGCTGATAGCCTCTTTTTTTTCTTTCTCTCCCCTCTCTTCTTCTTCTTTATTTTTTTTCTGGAGACAGGATCTCACTATGTAGCTGGGGCTGCTCTTGAACTCAGGATTCTCCTACCTCTGCCCCTCAAATGTTGGGATTACAGGTATAGCCCTCATGCCCAGCTGGAAGCCTCCTTCTTGATGGACCCTGCTAATGCAGAAAGTCACACACAGAGACTGACACAGGGTATTCTCAGCACTGAGTGCCTTTTTTTTCTTTTTTTTAAGAAATAGTTCTCATCAATCATAATGAAGAATTGGAACAGGAAGATAAGCCTTAGGGCTTTCCTGGAGTGATGAGAACATGGAAGAAGGGGGAGGCCCCCGGAGCCTCTGCCATGGGGCCCACCATTCACCTACGCCCCTTCCTTCCACCTCAGCCCTGCCTCTGGCCCTGCTGAAGTATCCCCACAGGGACTCTGCAAAATAGCTGTGGCCACTACAGGGCAGAATGACTTAAAGACAAAGCTCTTAGAAGAACAGCTGAGGCACAGGGGCAGTGATTCACCTCCCTCTGTCCCCAGGTTCTTTTGGCACATGTCAAAACCATGCTGCTACCTGCGAGAGACTAGGAGACCACCTGGCAGAGACCTATGCCAGGCCCAACAACAGGCCTCATCGCCCACTGAAGTGGGAGCTGAACAGAACATTGGGAATGTCCACAGATATACTTGCTAAACCTTTTGTTTCTTTGAGACTGTGTCTCACTAAGTAGCTCAGGCTGGCCTCAAACTCATGATCCTCCTGCCTCAGCTGCCGGAGTATTGGGATTACAGGTGAGTGCCACCACACCTTGCTATACCTGGTAAGTCTTCAGGGGGGTCCCCACAGTTATGCATAGAACATCTTTCCAAAGAAACACCAAGCACTGTACCTTTGAGTGGACCACTACCCATCAAGCCAGATGTCCTCTTGGAAGACTCCTAAGAGTATCCCACCACTGCTCCCACACCAATGAGCTTTTCTTTCCATGGAACCCGTGTGAGCCAGGGTCCCAACACCCATCATAGCGAGGGTCTGCTTACCAGCCCCTCGGTTTCCTCTGCTATCCTCTGGAAATGTGCAGCCAGGACCATGTAGTCCCGCATCTGCTTGTGACATTCAGGACATTTGGTTCCGTACCGGATGAGCCTCACAGGGTCTGGGTAAAGTGGCAAGGCTGGAAGTGGAGGGCTGGCATTGCCCAAGGTGGGACTGGGTTTGGGGGAGCTGGAGGAGGCTGGGGCTGCTGGTGCTGTGGAGTTCACCGGAGCCGACACGAACATCTGGTCTGCAGAGATGGGTTTCACGAGCAGCTGAGAGCACTGCATGACGAGCCCCTTGCTCTTGTGGTCCCGGGCATGCCGCAGCAGGCTGCACTTGTTGAAGAAGAGCAGCGTCTTGGAGCATAGTGTGCACAGCACCTCGATATGGACGCTGCGCCGGCCGTAGTGCTGGCTCAGGCTCTTCTCTAAGGCAAATGCATCCCCACACTCCAGGCAGCAGTACCCACTGGCCGGCACTTGGATTCTGCTGTCCGCAGGTGGGCTGAGATTTGGTGCATAGAGGGGCACGGGATTGGAGCTGTGGAGGACCTTGTTGAAGACCTCCACGATGAGAGGGGCTGCCTTCTTCACCTGGTGGACGAGGGGCACTGACATTTGTGTTAGCTGAGGCTGGCTCCGCCTCTGTGCTGAGGACTTGGCCGTCACTGACGCAGCCACACTGTGGGGGACCAGGTTCAGGTTGGCCAGGTGCACAGCCTTGGGCAAGAGACTGGTGGGGACGGCGGCCGAGGCCTGCAGAGCCATGCTGGGCTGCTTCTTGTCCCCCTGTGAGCCCGGGGCAGCCCCCTTTGGGACCCGGGGTCCAGAGCTGCGGCAGGGAGATGGAGAGTCACAAGCCTTGGTTGCACTCTCGTCCTCTGTCCTGTCCCCCTGGGGGCTCCCTGAATTTGTGCTTGCTTCAGGAAAGTGCTCCTCCATGGGCAGGGCTGAGCCCTCATCCCCTGGCACCTCGCTTGGGGCCTCGGCAACGGTGCTCCCCGCGGGTGACCCAACAGGGGACTTATTTGGGTCATCAGGGTCTGGCAGAATCCTTGTAACGGTCCGTTTGATTTCCCCTGATGACGTTTTAATGGTTTTGATTCTGACTTTGGGAATTGCTGGTGGGGAGCTGGCAGCCACGGAAGGGGAGCCCTTGCTGCTGCCCTCGCTGCAGATGCTCCGAGGGCTGTCCGATGGCTTCATACTTTTTCTAGTGGCCTCCAGAGGGCTGCGGGGACTCTTTGGTGACTTGGGCATTTTGGGGCTGCTTTTAGAAGCTTCTTTAGTGGGCCCCGAGGGATCCTTTGTGTGGCCAGGCAGGTCCTCCTTGGTGACACTGGCCACCCTTTTGGCCTGCAGGGCCACTAAGGCTGCAACGCAAGAGGACAGCTTGGAATGAGCTGGCTTCAGACGCTGCCGAGAGGGCACCGACGAGCAGGCACCAAGCTCTGGGGCGAGCTTCTTGGGCTCTCCAAGACTGTTGCTGGGGTGGCTGTTGAACTCCAAAGCTTCCCCAAAGAACCGACTGGAATCCAGCTCCGTGAGAGGTTCCACCGCCTTCTGCCCACCTCGTGCGTGCTCCTGCTGGCTCTCCAGGGACCGTGGTTCTGACTTGGGTTCTTTCTTACAAAAGTGATCAAACATGTGGAGCTCTGGGACTGGAAACTTAGCCAGAGCCTCCAGGACAGGGCCCCCCACAGCACCACACCCAGGAGTGGGTAGGAAATAACTGTCAGGGTGCTTGGGCTTTATCTCAAACCCATTATCTTTGATAGGATCCTCAGACTCTGGGCTGGAGATGGGACTGAACTGGTTGAAGGTGGGCAATGGCTCCGACCTAGGCAGCTCCAACTTGCCAGGGAAACTCCTGGCACTATCTCCATTCATGAAAGGGGAATCAAACTTCCCGCAGTTGGGGGGATCTGGAGGTAGGTCTGAGCCCCGGAATCCATTGTGTAGAAGGCTGGGAGCCACATGCTCTTTCTCAGCCTCAAACGACTCCTGGCGGCTGGTGTTCTTAACAATGACGCTCACGGCCGGCACATCTGGGGTGGATCCTGAGTGAGACAAGGCCACACTCTCATCCATACACATGCCAGAAGGCTTGAGGGGACTCTCATTCTCCTCACTGGGGGTCTGGATGGCCTCCTTGGCATCAAGGCTGGTGGGGTCTGGGATATCGAAAGCAGCCAGAAGGTCATCAAAATCTGGTGTTTTCATATCCCCCATGGCTGGATGCTGGCAAGGGCTGCAACAGAAATAGAGAATGCAATCAGTGACCACCCAGAGCCCCACTGGACTCTCCGGATCATCCTCATTGTGTGCCCCTCACCCTAATGCACACACGCACTTGGCTAGCATACCTGTCCAGAGCTCCTCGGTTCTGTGATGGGAAGCTACAAACCCAGTTTTGTCCTAAGTGGTTTCTGAAATGCTGGAAGGTAGAGGGAGGGGAGGAAAGAGGGTTTATATGTAGTGACAAGCTTGTCTGGCAGGTCTGAAACCTCACTACCTGGGAAATCCTGGCTGGTTGCATGGTCAAAAAAGAGGGTACCCTCTGTCCAACCTCTCCCAATCACTCAGAGAATGTCATCTCTCCATGATCGTGCACACTAGCAAAAGACCAACTATTTAGCCTTGTTTGTTTTTAAGCACTGTTCAATACTTCTATCCTTTAGAAAATTTTTGATCATATCTGAGATTTTATACCATCTCCTAGGTAATATTTTCCTCTATTCAGCAAACATACTTGATTACTTGATTTTTTTTTACTCTAAAATTATTATTAGTTGGTGGTATGGGCCATTAAACCTGAGGAGCAGTGTAAGTCAAGATACCACATAGGCATCAAATTGGGCAAGTTACAGTTTTGAGGAAGTCTAAATTCTATTTTAACTTAATATACAAAAAAAAAAAAAAAAAGAATACCAATTTTTTTTTTTGAGGTACTAGGTATTAAACCCAGGGCCTCACATATGCTATGCAAGCACTCCACCCCTGAGCTATACCCCCAGACCATTTTTTATTTTTTATCTTGAGACAACAGTGTTTCACTAAGTTGTGCAGACTGCCTCTAGCCTTGAACTTGCAATCCTCCTGCCTCAACCTCCCAAGTGGCCACAATTACAGGAGCATGCCACAGCACCTATAATAATTCTACTTTAACTTAATGTACCTGTTTCTTTCATGGTCTGGGGAAGCAGAAATACAGAACTATTGTGACAAAGAAACCAAAGCCCTACGAAGAGGTCTTCCACTAGGAAACTACTATAACATGCACATTTAGATAAAGCATGAAGCAGGCTGGCTAACACATGTGGAAGGAAGGAAAAATAACTTCACCATCTCCCTTGCTCAGTCCTTAAACCTATATCTGCTGGAGGATTCCAAAGCTCCACTTCCAGAAATGTATCCTAAGAACAAAATTTCCACAAGCTACACACAAAATTGCCTGCAGCTGTATCCCTGTGGCATCTGATCCTGTCAGATCCGGGAAGCTAAGCAGGGTCGGGCCTAGTTAGTACTTGGATGGGAGACCACTTGGGAACACCAGGTGCTGTAGGCTTGGGAGAAGGAGCCGTCAACCCACTCCCAAAAATCAATCTGCCACTGAAAACCCTATGAACAGCAGAGAAGCACTAACAATAGTGTTTCCCCATTGTAAGTAGGGTTGCTAAGAGTCAGATACCAACTCGATGGCACCTAACAACCACAACAACATACACAAAATTATAACACTATGACATTGAGTGGTAAAAAAGTAAGGACCACTGCAAATAGAACGAAACAAAACACAGCACAAAGCAGCTGGATGCATGCTCCCAGTCCCAGCTCTCAGGAAGCTTCAGTGGGAGGATGACTTGCGCTAGGAGTTTGAGGCCAATGCCCAAGCAATATAGCAAGATGCTCATCTCAAAAACAAGCAACAACAACAACAAAACAAAGAGCAACAATAAAAAGCAGGGCTGAGGGTGTAATTCAATGTAGTAGTTCAAGGCCCAGAATTTGATCTCTAGCACTAAAAACAAAATAAAAATAGCACAAAGGAAACACACACACACACACACACACACACACACACACACACACACACACACAAAGAATCTACATGTCCAAGAACAAGGAATGGTTATATACTTAATGAACTATCACGTAGTCAACAAAATTTCTAATT
The DNA here is from genome assembly GCA_007922755.1 of Pedetes capensis. Taxonomy (NCBI): domain Eukaryota; kingdom Metazoa; phylum Chordata; class Mammalia; order Rodentia; family Pedetidae; genus Pedetes; species Pedetes capensis. The sequence goes on from VMDO01003295.1 coordinate 106,463, forward strand.
ATGAAACTACATAGCAACATGGAAAATTATAATGTTAAGATTAAAAAGACTAATAGAAAAATATTGTCATACTACGATAAAAATGTAAAACTAAGTACGCATTGGAGTCATGATTAAAAGAAAAAGAATTATGCAGTGTGGTGAGATTTCTAGTAGGTTATTTTTTTCAAAACTTTCTGGAGGTTAGTAAATTGCTTATATACATACATACATACATACATATATATGTATATACACACACACACACACACACACATATTTATTAATTTTTAGTGGCATTAGGGGGTTGAACCTAGGGCCTTGCAAATACTTTGCAAGTGCTCTACCGCTGGGCTGCATCCTGAGCCCACTTGTTATTCTTTATCTTGAGTCAGGGTCTCACTAGGTTGCTCAGGCTGCCTCTGGCCTTGAACTCACAATCCTCCTGCCTCTGTCTCCCAAGTCACTGGGATTACAGGTTTGCACCACAGTGCCTGGCCTGCTTTTATAATTTTCAAAAAGGAAAATAGAGAAAGAAGGGGGGAAAAAAGAGAAAGAACCTACTGAGAACCACAAAGGAAGCAGCTAGCATGGAGGAGGTGTATCTCTTACCACCACATGGGATATCAACAGGTGTGCAGGTTGGTTTGGTTTCATAACTACCACTATCACCTGCCCCAAACCCCTAACAAAGCACAGCATCCTGTCTAGCAGGTCAGAAGATGAAAAATACACCCCCTCCCATTGGGAAGATAACTAATTACGGTGGGTAATAATAAAGTAAAATACCAATTATCTAAACATGGGTTGTTGTTGTTGTTAGGTGCTGTCGAGTTGGTATCTGACTCATAGCAACCCTCATAGGGTTTTCAATGGCTGACTGCTTCGGGATTGCCTCCGGAGTGGATTGCCAAGTCCTTCTTCCATTTTTGCGGTGCTGGGAATTGAACTCAGGACCTCAGAGACTGCAGAGCAGCGCTCTACCAACTGAGATCAATCCCTGAGAAGCACATCATGTTTGGGAGAGTGGCAGGTCAACGCAAAAGAGGAAAACCCTCCACCAGATGGATTGACACAGTGTCTGCAACAATGGGCTTAAACATAAATAAGATTGTTTGCCTGGCACAGAATCGGCAATTGTTTCGATCTGCTATACATAGGGTCCCTATGAGTTGGACTCGACTCGACTTGACGGCACCTAACAACAACAACAACAACATGGTTAGCAGAATACTACGCTATAATGAGACAAAGTTTTGAATAAAATAAATGATTGTCTCCTGACTAGGAAGGATCAGAGCCAATAAACAAGAAGAATACATTGGTATTACTGAAGGCACTGGCAATGTCAAGTGAACCTCTGTGGAGGGGGTGCATAACTATGAGGAGACACCTGTGTGATGTTTGCTTTACACGCTGCTTCTTTCCTCCCTTCCTTCCCTTCCCCCCTCCCTCCCTCCCTCCCTTCCTTCCTTCCCTATGTCTAGGAGGAAAAAAGATTGAAGAAGGGCAGAATAGGCTGGCCCTCCTAGGGAGCAGGGGAAGGCAGATGGGAGAAGGGAACGGGCAGTAGTGGGTGCAGAGTGAAGGATTAGTTGGGAGCCCACTGATCTTTAACAGGAAGTTACAGTGACTTGACCTGGACAGATATTTACACCAGTAAAAAGTAATCACCTTCTTACAGAAGAAATTCAGGAACTGGCTGAGAATGGTCAGACATAAAGTTAAAACCTTTTGCTAGAAGATCAGAACTAGTAAATGGTGTGGCAGCTCAACCTCAGAAGCAGGGAAAACTTCCATAAGGATTTTTCAAAACCAAAGCTGAAGTCTTTAAAAACCAAAGATATCGCCTTGTTTTCTATTTAACTCTGGTAAGGAAAACCAAAAACTGCAATAATCAACAAGAGTGACCAAGGGACTTATCATACCTAATGTTTATATGTCTTTGAATCTTGCTCTAAAGTGAGTATCACATGGTTTATAAATAGAAAATAGAAATTAATGGAAATGTACCCTGTTACAAAAGGAAAAGAAGAAGCCAGGGATGGTGGTGCCTCCTTATAATCCCAGCACTTGGGAGGCTGAGGCAGGAGGATCTTCAGTTTGAGTCCAGCCTAGGGCATAGAGTGAGAGCCTATCTCAGAAAACCAAACCAAACCAAACCAAAAAAGAAGCAAAAGAAGAAACTGTAGAGAAAAAGACAACCAATGAAAATTCTATTCATCAAAAACATTCTAGCACAAAGTTAAAAGGCAAACAAACCAAAAGGAATATCTGCAATATACAGTCACTATCATGAATACCTTAATATATAAAAAGACCTTACAAAGCAATAAGAAAATGATACACAACCTATAAAAAGATGAGCTAAGGTGATAAGCAAGCAATTAAAAGAAGAAAGATGAATGGGCAATTAATATATTTAAAAAGTTGTAATCTCAGCCAGGCATGACGGTACACGCCTTTTAATCCCAGCAACTCAGGAGGCGGAGGAAGGAGGATCTCCAGTTCAAGGCCACACACAGCCTGCACAACTTAGTGAGGCACTGTCTCAAGATTTAAAGAAAGGGTGAGAGGGCTGAGGGTGCAGCTCAGTGCCAGAGTCCTTGTAGAGCATACACAAGGCCCTAGGTTCAACTCCCAAGTACTGCAAGGAAAAAAAAAGTTTCAATTTCACAAGAAATTAGAAAAACACAAAGTAAAATAACCAGAAACCATATTTACCTTATCAAATTGACCAAGACTTTTTTTTTAGACAATCCCTAGTATTAGGAGAGATGTGGCAAAACAAGAATAAAATCTGTAAGTAATATAAATTGATACAACCTATTGAAAGAACAATTTTGCAATAAATACAAAAAGCTCAATAAAGCCGGTAAGGTGGTATGGGCTAAGGTAGGAGTATCACAGGGTCAGGGCCAGAGGCAGCCTGTGCAACTTATCAAGATATTGTTTCAAAGTAAAGAATAAAAAGGGGCTGGGAGCACAGCTCAGTAGTAGAGCACTTGCCTAGCACATGTGAAGCCCTGGTTCAAACTCTAGTACTGGAAGAAAAAAAAAAGGCCCAGTATTTCCTAAGAAAATAGAGATGTACATGACAAAGATAATCATTACAGGCTGGGCTGGGTGGTTTATGACTGTCACCCCAGGGACTTTGGAGGCGAAGGCAGGAGGATCTCAAGTTCAAGGCCAGAGGCAGCAGCCTGCCTAACTTAGAGAGACTCTGTCTCAAAATTAAAAAAAAAAGGATAATCATTACAGAATTATTTATAACAAAACTATCACATGAAAATATGACACATGATCCAATAAAAGGAAATTGGTTCAACAAATTATGGTATCATACACAATTAAATATATAAATAAAAGACATAAATATATTAATAAAATTAAATAGTAGGCATCATTACAAATTATATGCAGATCAATATTTAAGGCTATGAGAAATGCTCCTGATATGAGAAAAAAGGATAGTGATATATGTACATAATATATATTATAATCTCTATTTAAAATAAAATTTTGCCAGGCATAGTGGTTCATTTCTTTTTCTTTTTTTTGTTTGTGGTACTGGGGGTTGAACCTAGGGCCTCGCGCTTGCATGCTCTGCAAGTGCCGGACCACGTTGCTGCACCCCCAGGCCATTTTTTTTTTTTTTTTTTTACTTTTTGAGGGTTTTGCTAAGTTACGCAGACTGCCTCTGGTTTCGAACTTGCAATCCTCCTGTCTCCACCTCCCAAGCCGCTGTGGTTACAGGCGTGCGCCACCGCGCCCAGCTATGGTGGTTCATTTCTGTAATTCCAGCACTTGAGAAGCCAAGGCAGGAGGACCATGAATTCAAGGCCAGCCTGGGCTACACACAGAGTATGACTGTGTCTTAAAAAACAAATATAAATTATAAAAATAGTTTTTTTTTACAAATAAAGCTAGAAGAATACTCCCAAATGTTAAAAGTATCTCAACGGATGATCAAATTATTTTTCATTTGTTCACCTCATTTTTGAATTATTTATTTCAAATTATACTACTTGTGCAATATTATTAAATTTTACATATGTGTGTATGTATATATGTATGTATATATGTGTATATATATATATATATATATATATATATATATATACATACACACACACATATATATACTTTTTTTTTTTACTGTGCTATGAGGGTGAACCCAGAGCCCTGCATATGCTAAGCAAATATTTTACCACTGAGCAGCACCTCCCACCCCTTTTCCATTTTTTATTTCGAGACAGGGTCTAACTAAGTTGCACAGGCTGCCTCTGGCCTCGAACTTGAAATCCTCCTGCCTCAGCCTCCTGAGTTGCTGGGATTACATGCATTCACCATGGCACTTGGCTTATTAAATTATATTTTTAATATACAAAAAAAAGGCAGGTCAAAAAAATTTGAAGAGCTCCTTACACAGTACTCTCAAATTTATGAACATAAAATTCTTAAAGTACATCTGGCATGACTCAGCAGGGGAATAATAGCTAGAAAATCAATGGAGTAACTTAATTAAAATAAAAGATGTAGTCAAAATAAAAAGCTTCAGCATGTACCAGTGTGTGCAACTTGTTGAAAGCAGCAAGCCAAAGTTGGGCAGAGCAGGCAGCTCCCTGCCTTGTCATAAACAGCCCAGGATCCATGGCCCACGGTGCCGAGTATGTGGCAGAGGCTCATCTGAACAAGTCAGCCCCCAGCCCAGTGTACTCCTTAAGTGATCTAGAGGAGCCGGGTCAACAGGCAAGGCAGGACCACTGGTTCTTCGTGGCCTAAACTAATAGCAAGTTTCACCTAAGGGAGAGACAGTAGAATTAGGCAACAATATATACAACCCTTTAGAGGATAAAGAATAACTCCCAGAGTGGCAGATTGATACTATGCTCTCAGGGAATGTTTCCACTTCAGGGAAGCTTCAGAAACTTAAAAAAAAAAAAAAAAAAAAAAAAAAAAAAAAAAAAAAAAAAAAAAAAAAAAAAAAAAAAAAAAAAGTAAACATAAATTACCCTTGTTTATTACAAGGTCTACCAGTTTGTCCAGGAAATTTTACCAAATACTTAAGTAAACATATCAACTAGAAAGAAGGAATATCTTAATTTTGAAAATGGCTCATTAGGCTTAATATCCTATTAGAATTCTTTGAGGGAATAAAACTAGAATGATTTTATGATTGTGGAATAACTAGTAGGTAGAATTTCTACAGATTTCAAATGCTAAAATTCCACCAAAAAAAAAACAAAAAACAAAACAACCAAATAGTGGAGGGTTGTTTTGTTGTGATTTGTTTTGGTAATGGGGGGCTTAATCCAGGGCCTCACACATACTTCTGCAAGTGCTCTACCAGTAGCTGCACCTCTAGCCTTTTTTATTTATTTTGAGACAGGGTCTCCCTAAATTATGCAGGCTGCCTCTGGCCTTGAATTTGCTATCCTCCGGCCTCTGCCTCCCAAGTCACTGGGATTATAGGCGCTTGCCACCAAGCCTAACATCAATGCAATTTTTAACCCATTGACCAGTTCTGGACTAGACCTTAATGCTTTCACAAAGTACCTAGCATGGCAGACCTATAAGGTGACCTGTGATAGTTTGAATTTTGAATATTCCCCAAAGGTCCCCGTGCTCAAGGTGTGATCACCCACCATGCTCTGTTGGGAGGCAGTGGGACATTTCAGCAGGGGCTTGGTGAAGGAAGTCAGGTCGCTGAAGGGTGTCTTCCAAGGGGGCATTAGGAGTCCAGCACCCCCCTTCTCTTTGCTTCCCAGATGTCATGAGGTGGGCAAGTTGCTCCCCCTTGTTCCCTACCATGACATGCTGCCTCACCACAGGCCCACTGTTCATGGACTGAACCTCTGAAACTGTGAGCCAAAACAAACTTTACTTCTTTTTAAGTTAAGTATGTAAGGTATTTTGTTATGTAAAGGAAAGCTGAGGCCCCAACTTCATATATAGCTATGTATTCCTAATGATTAGTCACTAGAAACACCACTGATGAATAAAGACTCCTAAGAAAAAATTTATTTTTAAAAGGGGGTCTCATACTCAAAATGCTTCGGGAACCAGTGAGTCGAGCAGAAGAAAGCTGGACCATAAACTTTCTGAACGAAGAGGCTTATCTATCTCATTCATCACTGAATTCCCCATTAGGTACTCAATAAATATTTGTTGAAACAATAAAGCAAAACCTTCAAGTTTGCAAATGGCATGAAAGCTATTCCAAAGTAAAATGCAAAATTAATAGACAAGTTCTTAAGAGGCTGTATAATTAGGGGAAATTATGGTAAATGACTATTAGTGAAAGCAAACGTGAAGGAAGATTGAGGGAAAAGTAATTCCATTACTTTCAGAACAGGTTCTAAGCTAACTGTTCAAATAGCGAGGCCTGGGCATCAGTTTAGGCTGTTTTCTTAAGATAGCACATTGCTTGTTTCATCACCAAAGGCCCAGAAAGGGCTCTAGCAGCAAATTAAAACTTGTGATCATGCCCTTATTCAAAATCATGCTGTGCCCATGGCTCCGTGTAGCATGCAGTCTCAGTTCCCCACATCTTCAGAAAAACGTACCAGAGGGGGGAGAAAAGCAGATGGGAAGACCTCTTAATGAGAGCCTAAAGATTATAACCCCCTACGTGCCTTGTCAGCTTGTTGTGCTGTGGGGGCTTCCATGTTGCTGTGATGCTAAAAACTATGCCACTGGTATCTCAGATACTAGCAGGGCCACCCATGGAGGACAGGTTTCAGCTGAGCTTCCAGACTAAGACAGACTAGGGAGAAGGGCCCAGCAGCACACTGAAACAAGTAGCCATTGAAAACCCTATGAATAGCAGAGAAGCACTGTCAAATATAGTGCCAGAAAATGAGCCCCCCCAGGCTGGAAGACATTCAAGAAAGGACTGGGGAAGAGCTGCCTCCTCAAAAGAAAATCAACCTTAAGGATGAGAATGGAGTAAAGGCCCTGAGACCTGCTTTTGCTGATGTGACAGGACTCAAAATGAAGAGAAACATAGTGTCTGCAACACTGGGCTCAAACATAAAGAGATCATGTGCATAGCACAGTGCTGCGTAGTGTTTTGTTCTGCTGTATGTAAGGTTGCTATGAGTTGGATCCAACTCAATGGCACCTAACAACAACAACAACAACAACAAAGATTATAACTATTTCATTCTGGAGAAATGAATATTTAGAGAAAGCTTAAGTAAAGTATAGGTTTAATATGACAAATAACACACTATAGATTTACAAAAGGAAAGTGAAAGGCCACATGATTTTAGGAACACTGGATTGTGGGACAACAAAACTGAGCTTTCTTGAACTTACCATGTTTGTTGGATCAGACTGGCAGGCAGGAAGGGAGGGAGGAGGGCAGGAAGGAAAGAAGTTTTAGAACCTGTGGGCGAATGCTCCATTTTGCTCCCCCACATGACTGACTGCAGCTTATAGACCAACACCATCCATGTTCGATGATTGTTTATAAAGGTTAAGAAGATTTATTTAATTATCTGTTTAATTATTTAATTAATTATTAATAAATAAATTATTTATAGGGTCTGTGTAGCCCAGGCTGTCCTTGAACTTCCATTGATCCTCCTGCCTCAATCTCCTGAGTGCTATGATTACAGGTGTGCACCACCATGCCCAGCTGATTAAGAATTTTTAAATGTGTAAATGAAAGTTATACTCAACTGTCTATTTTAGAAAAAGGTGAATTCCAGGGGAATAAGAGAGCAAAAGAATAACTCAAGCTATGGATGCCATAATGCCAAGAAAGGGAAGAGGGAAAGACAGAAGGAGAGAGAAAGACAGATGGAGGGATGGGGTGGGGGAGAGGAGAGGAGAGGGCAGTAGAGAAATGGGAATGAAGCAGAGGAAGTTATCCTTTAGCAGCAGCTGAGGCCAGAAGGAAGTACTGCTGAGCTGGGTACCAGGTGGAGGCACTTCTTTTGTACCTGGAATGGAAGCAGGACGAGGGGGACACACAGAATGAGCAAGGACGCGTGAGAGTGCACAGCTGCTCCCAAACCTGCAGGAGCTGCACCCCAGACTCTGGCAGGAACCCTGACCAGAGAGTTGCTTCGGTAGGTGGTACTGCAGGGGGGAACTCAGTGAAATGTCAACTGGATGGAAGGAAACAGGAGGAAAACAACAGCAACATCAATCACCATGCTTCCGGACCCAGAATAAAGCCCCAGACTAGGAATGGTAGAGCTAAAATGATAAGGAATTGGGAGTCACGGGAACTGGCTTTCTCCCCCATGCTGTCACTAGTTACCGTGTGAAGGTGTTAGGAAGGCCTTGATTTAATAGATAAAACTAAGCCAACCTGAAGGACCTCTAAGTTCTTGAACAGACTAGTGTGCAACAACGGACAAATTAATGTGTAACTAAGGGATTTCTACATAAATATTAACTCCTAAGGTAGGCAAGCAGACACCTACCATACACACATCACAGCCTGCCCAATTACACAGCCAGGCCTGCTTTCAGGTCAAGGGACCCCAAGTCACAGATGTTCTGAGTCAGCAGCCAATGTTTCATTCCATGAGACACGTAGTATTCAAACCATCTGCAAAAACTGCCCCAAACAGAACCTCAGCAGCACACGGGAAATAGCTGCCCCAATAGACCCAGGCAAAACAACACAATTTTTCGTTACCTTCTATTGTGAGTATAGCTCCTCCAACGCACACTCTGCCAGAATCGTATCTATAAAACACCCCAGATCGAAACATCCCTGCTCAAAATTGCCACAGGGAGAGCTCCCAGCTGATCAGGTCTCTGCCTACCTCCAGCCACTTCCCGGGGCCCCTCTCCTTGTAATCATACTGGTGATCCTCCCAGACTTTCTCACACCTCTGTGTCAGGGCCCAAGCTGTTCCCCCGACTAAAGAATTCCTGATGGCCTGCCCCAGGCTGGCCCCACGCACAATCCACTAATCTGCCTGACAATTCCTCCTCCAGGTCACCTGCCTTCTTTTTCTTTTTTGGTTTGTTGCTGTTTGTTTCTGTGAGACAAGAACTCATAAAGGCTGCCTGGACCTTGCCTCTTCCTTTGTGGCCTCTCAAGTGCTGGGATTACAGGAATGTGCCACCACACCTGGCTCAGGTGCCCTCCTTCTGAATGCCTTCTCTGAGCACTGCCACGCCAGTCTTCTGCCCTCCTCCTCCTTCATACCTTCTTCTGGCTCCTGGGGCTCCCTTCCTTTGGCAGCACCTCCCTCAGGGGGCTGGAGCTGTACATTTTCTCAACAGCCCATCCCATCAGTCTGTGCACCTCTCCAAGGTTGGGAACATTTCCTTCATTGCTATTTCCAGGACCTAACCTTTCTGGCTCCCAGCAGCAGGAGAGCTGTCCTTCCCCTGGCTCCCAGAAACACTCCCAGAGGCCTCTCCAGCCCCCCAAGCTATGCACCTGTCCCTGATGGCCTTGTCCTAAGTGACTCTCTTCCCTGCTCCATGCCTTTTCCACCCTCACCAAAGATCTCATTTTCCAGGAACAGGATTCTACAGCAGGCATTACAACAAGCCTCTCAGGATGTTAGTGCTGAAAGGGATCTCAGGAATTACTTGGTCCAGTGGCTTCCAAATACCCGTCTGCAGAATGCTGCTGGCTTGACTGCAAAAGAATAATGTGGGAGTGACTAAAATACAGATGCCCAGGCCCTAGCTGCGGCAATTTGGACTCAGTAGGTCTGGGCTGGATCCCCGCTGTGGGGTTTAAAGCTCACAGTTGTTTCTAGTGCTCTGTTCATTTTACATGTGAAGACAGCAAGCTCATCATCAGTTACCAAATGTCCAGACTTAAAAGCTGGTGCTACAGGGCCAGACTCTACTCTGGAGCACCCCCACACCAGCCACTAAAACTACCTGAGATCTCACCGAAGCCTCATCCAGGGCACAGGATTCCCATGGAAGGCATCATGTCTGCCCTGTGCTCCCCTTTGCTTTCCTTGCTCTTCCCTGTGGTGCAGCATCTACCTTCATGACAGTCATTTCAATAAAGTGTTCACTCTCCTGTTGCTTTATACTCTCCTCCCCAAGCACCTACCAAATGATTAATTAGTGTGTCTAGCTTTGGCTCTCTGCATAGATGTCTAACAGACATCTCACACCTAATGTATCTACAGAGAACTCTTGATTTCCTCTTACAATTGTCCCTGCTTCATTAAAGGACACCTCCATCCTTCCAGTTCCTTAGACTATAACTTCTCTTTCCTTTATACACTTCATTCCATTCACAAGGAAATACTATCAATTAACCTTCAAAATATCCCCAAATCTAACCATTTCTCACTACCTGCAACCAGCATCACCTCTCCTGGATTCCTACCAAAGCCAGCTACTTCATCTCCCTTCTTCCACCTTTGCCTGCACCAGTCATTCTCAACACAACAGCCAAATGCTGCCTTGAAAAAATAAGTCAGATCAAGGCCCTCTTCTTAAAACCCTCCACCACCATCTTTTTCACTCCAAGTAACACCCAGTCTTTCCTGCACCCAGCACAGCCTGCTGGACCTCCCTGCCCTCCCTTCATAAGTCTACCAGATTCAGTCAGTCACGACACACAGGGCCTCCTCACCATTCCTCCAGCATGCTGGGCTCACTCCTACCACACCCATGAATTCACTTCTCCCATTGCTAGAAAGGTCCTTGCCTGCTGGGCACAGTGGCCATGCCTATAATCCCAGCCCTGGGGAGTAGGAGGCAGGAGGATTGTGAGTTCAAGGCCAGCACAAACTACAGAGAAAACCAAGAAAGAAAGAAAAAGAAAAAAAAAGAAAGAAAGAAAAAAGAAAAGAAGGCAGGAAGGGAAGTAGCTGGCTTGTGCCTGCCCCAGGTCTCTGTGGGTCCATGTCCTCACATTATGCCCATCTTTAGTCCTGAGTCACTCTGTCAGGGATTTTCTCATCTCCATTCTATAGGGGACACCAACCTTCACCCCCAACTGCTATCCCTTTGCTCTGCTTTATATTTCTTCACAATACTTATCACAACTGCCCATATATTACTGTTTGTTTCTTTTTTGCCCTTTTTTTCCTTTTCCTTTTTTTTTTTTTTTTTTTTTTTTTTTTTTTTTTTTTTTTTTTTTTTTTTTTTTTTTTTTTTTTTTTTTTTTGTGGTACTGGGGGGTTGAACCCAGGGCTTGCATTTGTATGCTCTGCAAATGCTGTATCACTGAGCTGCATCTCCAGCCCATATTCATACTTTTTATTTTGAGACAAAGTCTCACTAAGTTATTCAGGCTGCCTCTGGTTTCAAACTTGCAATCTTCCTGCCTCCATCTCCCAAGTCGCTGGGATTACAGTTGTATGCCACGGCACCCCCCCCCCCACACACACACTATTCGTTTCTTTATTGTCTGTTTATGAGCTCCACTGTGATTACTGGAAGGTGATCCACCACTAGAACTCTACAGGCTCATCTGTCACAGCCAAGAATGCTCAAGGATAGTCACAGATTCCCAAGTAAGTTTATTGCCAGCCAAGTGTTTGGCAAATATGTAATATACTTGTGTTTAGCTTTTAAAACTTTTCCGGGGGGTGCTGGAGATTGAACCCAGGGATTCATGCATGCTAAACACACTCTACTACTTAGCTACACCCTCAGCCCCTAAAACTTTCTATAAATAGGCCTTCAGGAATGACAAGATCTTGACAGTGGGAAGGGACCAACCCTGTGTATGAATCCTGGGTCCCTGCAGGGACTGATTAAATCTAAATACTTTATCAATGAAAAATGCCTGTTGGCCAAGGTCCCCACAATAAGGACATCTGTCTTGAGGGTAGAATCAGTGTGATGCCAGTGGAGAGGGAAAGCCAGCTCTGAGAACCACAGGGGAGAGGGGGGCACTGGGTGGTTCTGAGTCATAAGGGGTTACAGCTCCAAGAACAGACTAACATCCGTTGATTATGTATTTTAAGTGAACTGCATAGCACACAAGTTATATCTCAATAAAGTTGTTATATAAAATAAGAAAAGAAAGAGAAAAGGCTCGAACTAGAGATAGTGGGAATTTTGCAGGACTATAAAGCAGAAGCTAGGAACAGGTTAGAGAGCTAAGAACTTAGGTGAAAGCTGATCCTTTGTGCCTTGTACCTCTTTCACCTTTCTTTACATAACTCAGCACTACCTGGGCACTCTGCTATATGAGAACAAGACCCCAGACACTTGAGAGAAAGGACAGGACTCCTGTGGCCCACACACCATCCTGGGGGAATCCTTCCCACTGAAATTTGTAAAAGCATTGTCTCTTAGTAGTGAGGACCCCCACATTTAAGCAAGAAACCAATAACCTCAGACCCGCTGAGAAGTAAGCTGCCAGCCCTGAGAAGAGAAAGTGGCCACTGCACAGGACTGCTCTGCTCCTCCTCATCACTGGTGCCCACAGGCTGGTGGTCCTGAGGCCAGTCTCATCTACCACAGTCACATGACAGCCACAAGATTCCAAATGTACAAAGTCTGTAAGGACTCAAGGAGCATGCTGCCTTAGATCACTACAGAAGTTAGGAGCTAGTGAGGTTTGGCACTGGTGGGGTTAGTAGCTGCTGGGTTTAGGAACTGGTAGGGTTAGGAGCTGGTGGAGTTAGGATTGGGTGAGGTTAGGAGCTGGTGGATTTAGAAGAGGGTGGGGTAGAGCAGGTGGGATTAGGAACTGGTAGGGTTAGGAGTCAGTGGGATTAGGAGGCAGTGGCATTAGGAGCAGGTTGTTTTAGGAGGTTCCGCGCAAGGGGCTATGGAAGAGCTTCTCTCTTGTGGCCTCTACTCTCCTTCTCCTTCTCCCTACCCCCAACACATACAGAGAGGTTCTTCAACTTAAAGTGGGGTTATGTCCCTAGAAACCCACTGTAGGCTGAATATATTTGAAGTTGAAAATGCATTCTACACCTAGCTACTGCTATGATCTGAATGTCCCTCCTACACTCAACATGAAATTTAACCATGCTGCCCACCCTTTGACACCGCAAAAGGCCCCAGCACATGCAGCCCTTCACTCTTGCACTTCCCACCCTCTAGTACCATGAGCGGACTGCAGTTTGGCTGTTTAAAATACTCTGTGTTATCTGTGACAGCAGCAGAAAATGGACTAAGACCCAGACCAAACACCACAGCTTCGCAACACAGAGCCCTGCAGAGCAAGTATGGCTCACCTTGTGACATCATGGCCCCTGCTGAGCAACACTCTGGGAATCAACAGCCTGGTGAAAGATCCACCTTGAGAAGTGGAAGTACGGTCTGCTGAACGTATACCACCTTCACACTGCTGTGAAGTCAAACCCGCAAGCTGGACACCCTATGTACTCTTCTCCATCTCAGGCCCTCACCCATCCCTTCCTCCATAGTGAGATGCTCACTCCATTTCTCTCCTCCTCCCCCTCAGTCTCTTCTTCCTCCCCCTGCTCTCCAGAGATTTGAGAGGCCTCTCTCACCATGGCTTCTAAGACCTCAGGGCAGTCAGCCTTCTCAGGAAAGCAAGGCTGCAGCAAGGCAGCCCATCTCCAACCCACATGGCAACAGACCCAACATTCAGCCAGGGGTGTTGTGTGTGTGTGTGCCTGCTGTTTATGTCCCTGCTGATCCAAGGGAATGACAGGGAAGAGTGTGTCCACAGGTACATCGCCACATGCCTTTCTCTTATCAGACAAAACGGAATGTTAAGAGCCCTTATCTTTAGTCCCAGCTACTTAGGAGACATGATCACTTGTGCCCAGGAGTTTGAGGCCAGAATGGGTGACATAGTAAGACCAACCTTGTCTAAAAAATAAATAAATAAATAAATAAATCTTATTTTTCTTTTCCTTTCTTTTTTGGTACCAGGGGTTGAATCCAGGGCCTCACATATGCTTTGCAAGTGTTCTCTCACTGAGCTGCAACTCCCAGCCAATTGTTTTGCTTTTTATTTTGAGACAGGGTCTTGCTAAATTACAAATGTTACCTCTGGCCTTGAAGTTGAGATCTTCTTGCCTCTGCCTCCTGAGTTGCTGGGATTATAAGCATGCCCCATCTTGGCCTGCTTAAGAGCTCATATTTTTTTATCTTTATCCATTCCCCCAGTACTTGAGGGTTGAAGCCAGGGCCCCAGGAATGCTAGGTAAGGGCTCTATCACTGAACTGCACATCCAGCCCCCATTTCATTTTTTATGTTGACACAAGATCTTGCTAAATTGTTTAGGCTGCCTCTGGCCTCAAACTCATGATCCTTCTATTGCAGCCTCACAAGCTGCTGGGATTACAGGTGTGCAGCAAGGGGCCTCAGCTTGTCCATCTTTTTCAGATACATAGTAAAATGCTTACAGATCAAACAATATAATATCTGAGATTTGCCTCAAAATAACAGGACAGGAAGACCAGTGCAAGGAGGGCACACCAATGAAATAAGATTGGCCATGAATTATTAACTATTGAGTCTTGGTGAGGAATAGGTAGAGGTTTATACCAAATTATTTTTCTTGCATTTTCACATTTCAGGACACTGAGGACCCAGCCCTTGGCTTGTGGACTCCATGGGTCCAACCAGATAATCACCAAAGGTTACACCCATCAGGATGGCTATTGTAATTTAAAAACAGAAAATAACAACTGTCGGTGACAATGTGAAAAACCGGAGTCCTTGTGCATCACTGGGAGGAACATAAATTAGTATAGAACACAGCATGGCAAGTCCTGGAAAACTAAACAGAGATGACCACATAACCCAGCAATTCTGTTTCTGGCTATATACTCAAAAGAATTAAAAGCAAGGTCTAGGGTATTTGTACACCATATTCATAACATTATTCACAATACTCAAAAGGTGGAAACAACCTAAGTATCTACCAATGGATGCATGGATAAACAAAATGTAAAATATACATAAATGGAATATCATTCAGCCTACTTAGCATGCGTGAATCCCCAGCACCCACCCCAAAAAAGGAAATTCTAACACATATTACAACATGGAATACAACACAGAAGAACCCTGAGGACATTATGCTAAGTGACATATGCCAGATACAAAAGGACAAATAGTAAATGATTCCACTTACAGGACATCCCTAGAGGCAAATTCACAGACAGATAGGAGAAGGGTGGTTGCCAAGGCCATGGGAGACAGGAAGTTGTTTGATGGGTACAGAGCTTCAATGTGGGATGAATTTGATGGGTACAGAGTTTCAATAAGCAGCTGGAGATGGATGGCAGTGATGGTTGCACAATTATGGATGTACTTAATGCCACTGAACTGTACATTTGAAATGATAAATGTTGTTTTGTGTATTTCATCACCAAAACAAAACAAAACCCAAGGAACAGAAAAGCTCTTTTATGTCCAAACTCAGCTCTCCAAGGCCAGCTCGGGGCAGTCTAGACATCATACCTTAGTGAGGTTCTCAAAACAAGGGTGTGGTGAGCGTTGCTGGGGGAGCAGAGCTGCGGAGAAAGGAAAAACTACCTAGGCACATGGTCTAGTGTCCAAACACCACCTATGGAAAGAAGAGAAACAAAATGTTTTTAAAATGGGTTTGAAGGTCAATGTTCAAGTAAGGAAAGAGTTTAAGCGCACTAATAGTAATCACCCCAGAGCCAGTATGGCCCTGAGAAAAATCTCCAAATATAAATTCAAAGCAGGCCCCAGAGTCACCAGAGACAAAACTCTTCCCAGGCCCAGGCCTACTCCCCTTTCCTATCATAGCACAGTGCTTCAGGGCGGACACCACCAATGTTTGCATCCCTGTGGGCTGGTTTATTAACCACGTGACCTTGCACAAGACTTTGCACCTGTGCATCTGTTACCCCATATTTAAAATGGGGCTATTATAGACATTCAGTGCATTAATATTTGTAAAGCTCTTACACACTGCCTTTTACACAGTAAATGCACGTGTTGGTGAAGTACTCGGCTACCAACCTCAGTGACCAGCAAGCTTTCCCTCCCACGCTTTCCAGCCTCAGAGGAAAAGCATGCACAGAAGGCAGAGAGGCAAGGGAGATAAAGCTAGTTTACCCTGGGCACAGCTCCTCCTCCAGTGCTCAGGATGCTGCTGAAGCTGAGGAAGCAGAGGGTCTGGGAGAAAGGCCAGGGGGCCAGGTAAGCTGAAGACGTCACAGGTCAGGGAGAGAACTGAGGGGCAATCACCGAGCAGTTGACGAAAATGAGAAAGGCTGGCAGAGCCGTCCCCCGTCCCCTTTTAACTAGGTGGTTTTCAACTGCAGCTGAACTTGGGAATCACCTTGGGAACTATGGAAAGTACTTCTGCTTGTCCACTGCCCCCCCAAAATTCAGAAACACTTGGCTAGCGTGCAGAAACAACGGTCAACAGCCCATCAGGTACACATACTCACAAATGACCAAAAGGAACGTCTCATCACCCAAATTGCTAATCCTGCCCCTTTTCACCTGACCTTCTATTCCCTAACTGGATTTCATATTTGTCTCAACTTTGACAGACGAGCATTTAGTTTGGATTCCAAGCAGATTCAGATAATATTAATGGAAAATCTTAGAAGGAAAGAGAAGGAAACCAGTTATGTAGAAGGGAGACAGGGACTTTTCTAAATCTTTTGCTTCGCTTATTTGAATCTTCACATCTCCTTCCTTTCTTTCTTTCTTTCTTTTTTTTTTCTTTAAAGGACAGGATCTCATGATGTGGCCCAGGCTTTGAACTTGGGATCCTCCTGCCTCAACCTGCTGAGTGCTCGGCTCACAGGTGCGTGCCACCATGCTGGTTCTACATTCAAAACATAAGCTAAGGGATACTGTAATATCTAAATGATGATGAATGGCAAAGACCTGGGATTAGGGAGTACCTTTGTCGTCTAATAATAAATAAGTTCTGAGGGATGCCAAGAAGTGTGCCCCATTATTTACACCAAGGTAACCTCAGTGCCACCAGCCATGGGATCCTCTTAGGTTATCCAGACAGTCTCTGGTGTGTGAGTTTGGCTGCAGAGAGGGGATAACAACCCTGAGCAGCAGGTTTTATTGACCCAGACTGGCTACCTCTCCAGGGTCAACCTACTCACATATTCATGGTTGGAGGTACAGGAGTTTACAGTTTATACCACACTATTCTCACCTCACAAGGAACTTAATAGTGAGCCCAGACTAGCATGAAAGGGCTCAGGCTCCTGCCTCCCTGCAGGGACCAAGAGGCCCTGGTACTCTGAGCTCTGCAGTGGGAGGTAAGTCTTCACATTTCCCAACATACTCATCTTCCCAGGGCCACACCAGATGTGCCACAAATTTTCTTCCAATTTGATAGAGACATTCATTATCACCCTTGCAATAATCTGACACACCTTGTTTTTTGTTTTGGTTAGGTGCTGCCGAGTTGGTGTCTGACTCATTACGACCCTATGTACAACAGACAAAACAGTATTGTTAGTGCTTTTCTGCTATTCATAGGGTTTTCAATGGCTGTTTTTTGGGAGTGGATTGCCAGGTCCTTCTCCCAAGCCAGCGGCACCTGGTGTTCCCAGGTGGGTCTCCCATCCAAGCACTAACCAGGTCCAACCCTGCTTACCTTCTGAGATCTGATGAGATCAGATGCCATGGTGGTACGACTAAGACCAGGAGCACAAAACATTGTTGTAGAACATTATTCTACATTAGAGGTTTCTCCAACACCAGAAAGCATGAAAGCCTGTACAACCAAAGAGATTCTAGGAAACCATTAAATTTTAGCCACTCACTCTACAAACAAGGAAACTTCAGGCCCAGGAAGGTAAGATAATCAAATTAGGAGAGATACTGAAGCTGAGAAGACTTTTTACTACCATGGAAGATTTCTACTATTCCTGACAAGATCATTGGACCCTGCCTTAGCCTGCTCACTGGAGGGGCTGAAGTCTCCTACTCACAGGTAACTAACTATTCAGGTCTCTCCCTCTAATGTGGAGGAAAGGGCTTACTTAAACCTTAAAACCGTGATTCTCAGCCCTGGATGCACTTTGGAGACACTTGGGGAGCAGACCTGACCCCTCCCCAGCTCAGACCAATTAAATCAGCATTTCCAGGACCGGCCTTGGTGCTCAAACCTGACTCCACACTGGCTTCCTGCAGCTTCTTAACTCCTTAAGCACTCTCCAGGCACCAGGGCTTTTTGCAGGGCTTCAAACCCACCAAAAATTGGGGGCAGGTTCAGGTGTGGATCTGATATGTTAAAATTTAAAGGGTTCAGTTTAAATTTGGGGGGTGCTTAAAATTTCAATCCTATATTTTTTTCCAATTTTTATATACTTTTAATATTTGTTTATGTCTGTGTGTGTGTGTGTGTGTGTGGTACTGGGGGTTGAACCCAGGGCCTCCCGCTTGCATGCTTTCCAAGTGCTGAACCACTGAGCTACACCCCCAGCCCTTTTTTTTTTTAAATTTTTTGAGACAGGGTCTTGCTAAATTATGCAGACTGCCTCTGGCCTTAAACTTATGATCCTGCCTCCGTCTCCCCAGTCGCTGGGATTACAGGCATGCTCCACCATGCCTGGTATATGTTTTTTTCTGATTTTTAAATAGCTAATGATACAAAGGGGCTGGGATTTAGCTCAGTTGGTAGAGCGCTGCGCTGCAGTCTCTGAGGTCCCGAGTTCAATTCCCAGCACCACAAAAATGGGAGAAGGGCCTGGCAATCCACTCCCAAGGTAATCCCGAAACAGTCTGCCATTGAAAACCCTATGAGGGTCGCTGACTCGAGGGCACCTAACAACAACAACAAAGAAACAAAAATAAATAAATAAATAAAAGCTGGGTGTGGTGGCTCACTCCTGTAACCACAGCAACTCAGGAGGCAGAGGCAGGAGGATCACAAGTTCAAGACCAGAGGCAGTCTGCATAATTTAGCAAGACCTTGTCTCAAAATGAAAAGTAAAAAAATAAAATGGGCTAAGGGTACAGCTCAGCAGTATAGTACTTGGAAAGCATGCAAGCATGAGGCTCTTGAGGTACTGGGTAACCCCCAGTACCACAAAAAAAGAAAAAAAATTAAAAGCTGAACTCAAACCCACTTTTTCACTGGGTTTGGGTTCAGATTTGTGTTCTGGTTCCAAAAAAAAAAAAAAAAAAAAAAATTAAAGTGCTTGAACTGAAACAGGTTTAGGATTCAGCTTTAGGTTTGGTTTGACGCTCTGCTATCTACACACAGAATTTAAACCTGAGCCCTCTAAATTTTAACTTACTGAGACTATACCCCAACCTAAACCCAATTTTCCATGGGTTTTTCATATTTGCTCTTCCCTCAGATACTTGCATGGCTCACTCTTCCACCTCCGTCACATCTCTGCCCAGATGTCTTTTCACCAGTGACATTACACTGACCTCTCTGTTTTATTTTATTTTTGAAGTGGGGTCTCCCAGGGTTGCCCAGGCTAGTCTCTAATTTGCCACCCTCCTGCCTCGGACTCCAAAGCAGCTGAGATTACAGGTGTGCACCACTGCACTGGGTTTGACTTCTTTATTTAAAATAAAAAATCTGCCTCCCTACCAAGCCTCCTATCTGTACTATTGCACTGTCTTGTTTTCATGACATGTACATAGGTTCTATAACTTTTCTCAAAACAAGTTCTCAACCTCAAATCTAATCCACATGCAATTCAAATCCAAATCTGTGTTTTAGTCCTCTAACACTACTGAAACCCCCACGTGTGTGTCAGCTTGTCATACTGTGGGGGCTGGCACATTGCTGTGATGCTGACAGGATCTCAGATACCAGCAGGGCCACCTATCGTGGACAGGTTTCAGCTGAGCTTCCAGACTAAGACATACTAAAGAGAAGGGCCTGATAGCCCACTCCTGAAACAATTAGCCACTGAAATCCCTATGAACAGCAGAGGAGCATGGTCAAATACAGTACCAGGCCGGAAGGTATTCAAAAAACGACTAAGGAAGAGATGCCTCCTCAAAGGAGAATCAACCTTAATGACAGGAATGGAGGAAAGCCCCTGGAAGCTCCTTTTGCTGATATGACACAACTCAAAATGAAAAGAAAAATAATGACTGCAACAATGGGCTCAAACATAAAACGATCACGTGCATAGCACAGTGTTGGGTAGTGTTTTGTTCTGTTGTACACAGGATCACTGTGAGTCTGATCCAACTCGATGGCACCTAACAACACTGTTGAAAGTGTATGGTTAAGATTCTAGACTATATGGTACCATCTCCCATACTTAATTTTTTTGTTTGTTGTTGATAAACCCATAATCACTAGATATAAGCTCCATGAGGGATTTTTACTTGGTTGCCTGCTATATTCCCAGTGTCTAGAATAAGGCCTGGTACATAGCAGGCCCTCAAACATTTATTCAAGAACGTACTGAATATATCAGAAACACCAATCTCAGAACATAACTCACCAGGGGTGGTAGCACACACCTGTAATTCCAACATTCAGGAGGCAAATGCAGGAAGATCAAGAGTTCAAGGCCAGCTGGGTGTGGTAGCTCACACCTGTAATCTCAGTGGCTCAAAAGGGAGAGGCAGGAAGGTCGCAGATTTGAGGCCAGAGGCAACTCGTGTAATTTACTGAGACCCTGTCTCAATTTAAAAATAAAAAATGAGCTGGGGGTGCACCTCAGAGGCAAAGCATTTGCAAAGTATGCACAAGGCCCTGGGTTCAGTCGCCAGTACTATGAGTTCTGTGCTAGATAGTGAGACTGTCTCAAAAAGAAGTATTTCCAGTCAATTAAGCCAACCCAAATGGGCTTATCAGAGGAAGACAATTTGTCTCAAGAAACAGAGAAAACCATGGAAACAGAAAAGAAAGTTTCAAGAAGCTGATGGAACATATGGATTTCAGACACCATCCTCGTATATGTAAGATTCAGAAGAAAAACCAAGAGCACAGGCTGTTGAACTCACACAAGACTCAGCTCTCAGCAGACCAGAAGGAACAGGCAGGCTCCTCTCTGGGATTATGATCTGTATGATGCAGGCCCAGCAAGGACATCACCTCTGCTCACAACCAGACCCACAAACTGAGGTGGCCCCCCTTTCCTGAGGTCCTACGCTGTCGTGAGCAAGAATCTCTAACTCACTTAAGGTGAGGTTGGGAATAAGAGGACCAGATATTGTCACTGGCAGGAGACCTTTATTGTTACACACAGGGTTAGTTCACACACACACACACACCCTGGCACACCAATACCTGGCACCTCTGTAGTTGGGTCTGATGACGCAGGTAAGCCTAACGATCTGTCTGGTCGAGCGGTGTTCCTCGGCCTTCCTTCCCGATGTTCTCCCTCTCATGGCACAGACAATGGTTGTAACGTGGCGACAGTTCCTCTGCTGGTGGGGGGTGCTGAGCGTGACACGAAGTCTGTCATCACTCGAAGTGGAAGATGCCCCTCTGCTGTCAAGTTTCTTCTCTTTTTATACAGTTCATGTGGAGTCTGTGCTCCATCTGGTTATCTTGCATTGACGTCACTGTGCCGTGTGGTTATCGGGTGCCAGGTATTAATCTTATCCTTTTGTCACATATGTCACACATGTCACACATGTCTGGGGCAGTCCCAGATGGTTTTCACACAGTTTCTTTCATTGTTAATTTATATTTCTTTCATTCTTTTTATTCCTTACATACCTGTACCTCACCTGCTTCCAAAACTCATTTGAAACCACTGCCTAACTCAAGGCAGGAGCACTGAAATCCTTCACCAAGGCAGCAACACCAGCCCTGCCATTGCCACGTCTCACTGATACCATCTCTTCCCTTCCATATCCGCCAGCCCCATCCTCGGTATCTCATCCCTTGCCACCTCTGGTCTCTCCCGGAGACCAGTCTCCCCCAAACATCATTTTCATCAAGTTACTCTGCTCAAAAATCCAGATAGTTTCATACAGGCTCCCCCTCTGAGTCCAGGCCTTCCCAGACCTCCCTGACCTAAGTTCAGGTCAGGTCTACTGACTCTGTTTCAGGAACTGCTCCATCTCCACCCTCAGAGCACCCAGTCACTGCCTCCCTCACACCACAGTGAGGGGACAGACGGCAGCAGCTGGACTGGGCCATATCACTTCCCCCGACCTCCGCTCCCGCCGAGCATCCTCACTCTCCCCTGCACCGCCACGTGCCACTCCTCCACTTTCTCTACTACGCATACATACTACATACATGGGTACAGGCACATTGATTCACTCAGTAACATTAACTGAGCACCTACTATGTGCCAGGCCTTATTCCAGAACAGATTAAGTTCCTACCCCAAGACAGACAGACCTAAACAGAGTGATAATATTTCAGAGAGTCAGAAAGCCTTTCTCAACCGGAGCTCCTCACCAAACCAGAAACTGGGGGGAATATGTTCTCAGTGGTGAAGCAGGTAAGAACAAGCCACATGAAAATGGAGAGGAGGTTTTAGGGGAGGGAAGAGCAAATGGAAAGGCCATGAGGCAAGAGTAGTAGGGGATGAGGGTGGGAAGTGAATGACAAGAGCTCACTGCAAGGACTTTTACTCCAAGGCACAGGCTACAGGAGGCCTTGGAGGAGAGGAGTGAAGTGTTCTGACTTTTTTTTTTTTAAGGATCACTTCCCCTGGGATGGTGGTACATGCCTTTAACCCCAGCAACTAAGGAGGCTGAGGCAGGAGGATTTTGAGTTGGAGGCCAGGGCCAGCCTGCTCACCTTAGGGAGATCCTGTCTCACAAAAGGGCTGCGAGTGCAGCATAGTGGTGGGAGAGCACTTGTAAAGCATGTGCAAGGCCCTTGGTTCAATCCCTGAGTACAAAAAAAAAAAAAAAAAAAAAAATCACTTTCCTCTACCTATATATATCCATCTCAGTCATCATTCATTAGAATTAGAAGGGATCTGTTTCCTCCTTGAATGTTCTCAAATTTCTCTGAGCATACATTATTTTTCAAATAAAGGAAAAAGCAATCTCCCCAACCCTCAAAGGCTCAGCTCAAATTCCACCTCTGCCTCAAAGGCCCTGTCCCAGTGCTAGTCACACTGTACACCACAGCCCAGACAAAAGGACCAGCAGATGGGCCATTGTCAGCAGTGAGGTGGCTTGGCCACCCGCCCCTACAGGACCTGGTAGGCATGAAAGTTTCTTTTGCTACCCTCACCTCTCTCCTGCCATGCAGGAGGTGTCAGTCCCTTCAGACCCTTGCCCCCAGGTGCCTGCCTGGGCCTCAGTCTCCCTCCCAGCTGACTTAATTAATTCCTGGTAATTAAGGTCACTGTTTGGTCATGAACTACTAAGAGCATGACCTCTCCCAAGGGGGTTAAATATTTGAAAAGAGATTCTCTGAGATGGAAATGCAAAAGCCTCAGATTCAGATGCATGGAGTCTAATGGTAGAATGACAGGCACTGGGGTTGACATTTTACAGAAAGGGGCGCCCTTCTATTAAAGGGTACAGGCCCTTCAGGAAGCAGTGTCAAGGGGAGACAAGGGGGCTGAGGATGTTGCTCAGGAGTGCAAGGCCCTAGCTTTGCTCCCTGGCACCAAAGGGGGGAGGGGAGTGAGGTAATAAGAGATGAGATTATATCACTACCACCACCTTTCCTCCCAAATGGCCCTCCAACCCATCTGGGCATTAGAGAATGCCCCCCAGAGGTAACCCCAGGCACTTCAGACTTGTGGAGACTGACCACCACCCTCAGAGGGAAAAACACCCCCAAACTCTGCTGCTCTAGAACCAAGCTGATCTCTACTGCTTTCCCTGGGAGAACTCCTGAGGGCAAAGTTCATCACTCCACAGGGCGCCAAGCTCTGGGCTGCACCCAGGGAAGGCTTTTCAGAAGCAACAGTAGGTCACAGATCAATGACAGCCCAGGTGCAAAAAAGCTTTGCAGTACTTTTTAAAAAATGTATTTATTTTTCAGTACTGGGGGCTTGAATCCAGGGCCTTGCACACACATTGTAAGTACTGTACCTCTGAGCTGCGCTCCTAGCCCCTTTTTTATTTTTTATCTTAAGACAAGGTCTCCCTAAGTTACGTGAACTGCCTCTGGCCTCAAATTTGCGATCCTTCTGCCTCTAGAATCACTGAGATTACAGGCAGGGGCCACTAGGCCTGGCTGCAGTATTTTAAATACGACTAAACATTCTTTTGCTGGGGGTGGTGGCCCATGCCTGTGATCCCAGCACTAGGGAGGCTTAGGCAAGAGGATCATGAGTTCAAGGCCAGCCTGGGCTACACAGCAAGACTCTGTCATAGCCCCCCCCCAATAAAATTCTAATTATGAAAACAATAGTATTAATCACACATCTCATATTAAAGGCCTGAGTTATATAGCCTTAGTGAAGTGCTGGACCGTGAAGGAGTTTTTACAACCTCAGGCAGTTCAATTCATGGCTAGAGGCCTATCTAACAAGGCCAAGACAGACAGCAACCCTTCCAAGCCCAGAAGAATCTGAACAGCTGCTCAGTGCCCACCCCTGGACTCCTTTATCCTCTGAATATGCCAAACCTCTGCATCAGCTGCATTTCAGACCCCAGAACGGCGCAGATGCAGGCTGCAGCTACAATGCACACACACCTTCAAAATGCCTCACTACAGTCTCTGCTTTCGGCTTGCTGAAGGACCACTTTCCCCTTCAAAAGCTGAACTGGCAGAAAAGAACTGCAACAAACCAGTGGGGTAAAAGTGAGCTCGGACCCGCCCCCCAACTTCCCTGGCTCCTATTCAACTCCAGCTTGCCAAGGACAGGGCGGTGAAAGTTCCTACCCCCAAGACTGGAAGGAGGAAGGAGCAGTCCCAGCCTTGCCCCCAGGATGGCCCAAGAACACCGGTGAGGTTTACACATGGAACGCTCCCTGTACAGTCGCCTGGTCTCTGAGTGGTGATGGCAAGACCTCTGCATCCCTGTGTGCACGTAAGGGAGACTAGCCACAGGGCCACACCAGAAAAGGAGTGACTTCTTGAACTTTCCTATGAGAGCACCCAACCAGGCTGCATGAGGCACATCTACAATCTCAACTCTCCTGAGGCAGGAGGACCATGAGTTTGAAGCCAGCCTGATCAACACAGGGAGACCTTGTCTCAAAAACATTAATTTTTTCTAAACAAAGGAAAAATTTTTTTCCTAGCAAAGCTAGAAGCCCAATCACATTCTACTCACAGCAATAGCTCTTGGGATGTGGAACTATCCAGTCGGGCGGGCTGCCTCAAATTCATACCTCAGAAGGCATCTTCTGAGAACGGTCTCAGCCTGGCCAGGTCCAACACCACCCCTCTTTCACAGGGAAACAGCTGTGAGCAGTTTGAGTTTTTGCTTTAGGTCCTTCAATGTCTATCTCCCAAATGGAAACAGTCTTACTGGGTGTTTGATTTTGTAATTTTTGATTTGATTTTGATTTTGTTTTGATTTTTGATTTTGATTTTGTAATGAGACGCCAATGTTGTTAGGTGCTGTCAAGTTATACCCGACACTTAGCGACCCTCAAAGGGTTTCAATGGCTGTTTCAGGGGTGGACTGCCACATCCTTTAGAAAGTGCGGAGCAGCACTCTGCCAACCGAGTTAAACCCTAGCCCAAACATGAGCTATACAAGCCTTATAAAATTCAAATGATGGAACAAAATACAAACAATATAATAAAAACCACCCCGGTCCCCCAAGGAAGGAGATCCTGCAGTGAACTCTGATATAGTGTGGAAGTGTGTCTGAGTTAGACTTGCTTGCAACTCTCGTGCTCTCTGGATAAGCCTGCGGATTTATTTTGGCGGAAGATCCTTAATGCCACCTCTGGACTACTCAAAAAAGTTTCTGTTAAAAAAAAATAAAAATTGCTGCACATTGTGGCGCATGGCTGTAGTCCCAGTGACTCAAGAGGCTCAGTCAAGAGATCATGAATTTGAGGCCAGAGACAGCCTGAGAAATTTAGCAAGACTCTGTCTCAAAATAAAAAAATTTTAAAAAGGGACTGGGGGCGCAGCTTAGTGGTAGAGCACTTGCCTAACATGCACAAGGCCCTGGGTTCAACATACCACCCCCAACACTGAAAAGAAAATTCAAATTTAACACACATTTTTAAGTTTCAGAATCTCTTAGAGGGCCTCAACAAATCCCAGAGTACGTGTGTGTGCGCACGCGCACACGTAGACACACACAGATATAAGTTAAACATCACACAAACTCCCCACTCCACACAATCCACTTTGAGTCTGGAAGTGCAGCTGCTCCCAGCCAGGAGCTGACACAGTCCTTTCCTTCACTCAACGTCGTGGTTGTCTTTCCACAGGCAGTCATACATATGCACATCCTTTCTGTCCACTGGAGCATATTAAGGGGGACAAGGGGACCACTATTACTCATCTTTTTCCCCAGTACTCAGGCTGAATTCATAGCCTCCTGCATGCTTCTTTCAAGTGCTCTACCCCTGAGCCATACCCAAGTCCATTTTTTACTTTGTATTTTGAGACAAAGTCTCACTAATTACGCAGGCTGTGTCTGGCCTCCAGCTTCTGCCTCCTGAGTCTCTGGGACGACAGGCATGAGCCAACACCCCAGCCACCATTATTACCTCTTGATACAACGCCTTTATTATCTGAAATGGAGATGGCAAGGGACTTAACCAAAGTCACAGCAAGCAGAAGACAACCCAAAGGTTGGTGATACCCAACCTATAAAGTGTTCATAACTTTTCTTGGAGCCATAAAATGGATCAGATGTTGTTTTAACATATACTTTCCTGCATCAAATAAAAGCAAATAGGTGGCTGAAAAACTTCTCAAATGTAATTAGCTAATGGATATCACATAGTACACTCTTAGAGCAAGCAAAGGGGAGGGCACTGGGCCAGATGCTCACAAATGGAAACATACATAGGTTTTGAGTACATGTGTTTGCTCTACCTCATGAACAACAGCTTTCAGCACTTTGCTATTCAAGATGCTCCTATTTTTGTAAGAAAAGAAAAAGTTAAAACAAACATATTTGTAAAAATAGGAATGGATAGAAAAGTTTAATACAAATAACAAATGGGTGGGGGGTATGTAGCTCAGAGGTATAGCATTGGTCTAGCATGTGCAAAGGCCCTGGGTTCAGTCTCTGGCACCACAAAACAAACTAACAACAAAACAAATATCAACATATTAAAAGGTTAATAGTAGCTCTAGATATAAGATTTATCATGAGTTTTATTTCTTTCGTATATCTGTTTCCTAAATTTTCTACATGAATATGCATTTCTTATATAATTATTCTTAAAATTTTAAAAGAAAAATAACCACAATCTGGGTTTGTCTATTTGGATTTATTTTTCACTGAAGAAAAATAGAGATTCTGAATTCTCCAGGGTCTACCATTCTTCCCAGTATCGCAGAAGCAGAAAGAAGTATAAAATGCAGCTCAAACCTAGAGTACAGCCCAATAAAAAAGCTCACCAATGACGGGGCTGAGTTAAGGGCACAAATTATTTCTTTATTTTTGTCTCCAATGTGTTGGGAAGATAGACTGTAAACCAATCTCTCCTGCAAGTGCAACCAAAAGCTCCCTACTACCTCCAAGAGTTCGCAGACCTCTGCTCTCAGAACAACTTCCCAGGTACCCGTATCTACCCACACTACTCAGAATCTTCATCCCTTCTCTATTAACCCAAGTTTAATGAATCTCCTCTCATGATATTTTATTCCTAAAAAGTTATTCCTCCTCCTCTTTAAGTTTCACAAACACAAGATCCAACCCAAATGATACAGAATCATTCTATGCATTAATAATTATCGACTACATTAAATAGTGCTTGAGGAAGGATTACTATTAAGAGAAAGGTTCATTTTCACAGAGCCTGAGAAAAACAAACAGGAATTGAGTGAGTTTGTTAGTAAGTTCCAGCCTGGCCAGAGAGGGGGTGGGGGCGGGGGCAGAAGAGCAATGGCCAGAGGACAGAAACATCTGCCGTTCCTCAGCTTCCTTTCTCATGGTCAGTTAATATCCTCAGTTTATTCACCAGTCTCTTCCAAGTTTGGTTAGTGAGTCAGTCTCCCTGGGCCCAAACATTTGGGTGCCCTACAAAACTGAATTTCTGGTCTGTGACGCTGAGAACCAGATCCCAAAGCACCGTGATCCCATGAAAATAAAGGAATCCAGGATGATGTCTATTCTCCTTCTCTAACTGTAATACCCATATGGAATGTATTCTACGTATCTAATACTCTCTGGTACCTCCCCATATCTTACAATAAAATCCAAACTCCTTGGCCTGTCTTTCACAGCCCCAACCCCAGACAATGGGGTCTCTCATGGCTCCAGGCTTTCACATTTATAGCTTTCTACCTAGAATGCCCTTCACGCAACCTGATTTGCCTGCCAAACTCATGTTCCTCCCCCAAAACACAGTTCAAAACTCCCCTCCTCCCTGAAGACTTCCCAATTCCCTCAGGCATTTAGTTTGCTCTTTTAACCACAACTATGTTTGAGAATTTAGTATACATTGTAGCTCATCCTTTAAAACACTTGACCTCCTCTGGATACTATGAACTCATTTTGTATCCATAGGTTCTAGCACAGTATCAAAGCATGAAATGGGAAAGCAATGTTGAATGATCTCAGTGAACGTGGCTTTAAGTTATTAAGAGAAAAAGGAAGGAAAATGATAGTTTCACAAAATTCAAGAATTGAATTATCTATATATTTAATCTCAGCCAAAATGACCACAATCTGTCAAGAGGCAGCATGGATATTTAAAATTTTAAATTATAGCAACTAACATTTGACCCAAGTGCTATGCTATTTACATGGCTTAATTTGATCAACATAAGAATCCTATAAAGTAGGTGATTTTATCTGTATTTAAAATGAGGAAAGTGGCCAGAGCAGTGGCACACATCTATAATTCCAGCATTCAGGGATGCTGAGGCAGAATGATCTTGGGTTGGAGGCCAGAGTCATCCTGTGTAACCTAGCAAGACCCTGACTCATAATAAAAAATAAAAATGGCCTTGGGGTGCAGCTCAGCACCAAAGCACTTGCAAGGTATGTGCAATACCCTGGGTTCAAGCCCCAAGTACTACAAAAATAAAACAAATAAATAAAAATAAAAATAGGGAAGCTAAGGCAAAGCAGAGGTTAAATAATGCAAGATCTTTCTGTTAGAAAATGGCAGAAGCAAAATGTAAAGTCCCAAATTCTGATTCCAGATCCAGTGAGCTCTGGAATCAGGCAGACCTGGGTTTGAATCCAGGCTATGTCACAAATATGACTTTGGATAAGTCATTTATCCCCTTCCTCATACCAATAACCTCTTTCTCCTAGAGTGTACCAACAGTTAAACATGATAATGTATACAAAAATCATTAGAATTGGTCCTTCCACCTAGCAGGGACTCCAGAAATGCTAATTCCATTTCCCTTCTCTTCCCAAAGGCTGCGTAGAGCAGACTCTAGGAGCAAAGAATCTTCCTCCACTGCCTGAAGCGTTTCCAAATAGATCAGGTACTTAGGTCACTGGCCACAAAAACCATTGCCTTACTAGCTTATCTCAAAGTACATTCCCCGCATAGGGGCCAGAGAGCTTTTAAAATGTAAATATTCCTAATTAGCCTGGAGATATGATCCTGACTAAAGAGGGAAGGCCCCGCCCCTCAGGCCTGAGCAAGCTGACCTGTGCCACCTCTGCACAGACCTTATCTCCCTTCACCCCTTTCCCTTTCCTGCTCCAGCCCACCGACTTTTTCACTTCCTCCAACTCTGGGCTGTTCCACACGTGGTTAACTCTGAACTCTCCTTTGAGTTATGGCCTAAAAGTCACTTCCTCAGGGAAGTCTTCCTGAGCCCCCAACTCGAATCAATATCTTACTCCTCTGCATCTTTCCTTCCGCGAACTCACCAGTTTGAAATGATCAGTTTACCACTTCGTTCTGGGGCTGGGGTTGTAGCTCAGTGGCGGAGCCCATGCCTGGCCTATGTGAGACCCTAGATTGATCCCTGCACCACAAAAACAAACAATAAAAAAACAGACACCTTCTTAGGGATCCATTCCTGGCTGCTCTAATATCAATTCAACACCCACTGAGCGGGGTGTGAAGATATAGGTCCCTAATCCCAGCACTCAGGAGGCTGAGGCAGGAGGATCTGGAGCCTGGGCTCGCCAGAGACTATCAAAGAGCAAACACAGACAGACCCCACCCACCCCCGGGTACCTCAGACTCTCCCTCCCAGTCTTCCTTTTTTCTTAACGTGTAGCGCTTTGTAACATCCCATGGTATGTTTTTATTGTACGTTTTACTTATTGCTTTCCCACACACACACACTAGAACGGAAACTGCACAGGGCAGTTCACCGCATCTGGAACAACACCTGGCACGCACCCTGTCCGTGCCTGAGCTGTCTTCACTATGCACTACTGGACTTTCTCACTAGGCTACGAACTTCGAAACCAAAACGTGCTGTCTTTCTGGTTCACCACTGCACCCCCGAAACCTCGCTGAGCCACGGGCACACAAGTGCTCAGTAAAAATGTAGCCAGGCGTGATGGCGCCTGGGGGAGGTTGAGCATGAGGATCCCTTGAGCCCAGGGGGTTCAAGGCCGGCCTGGGCAAGGCGACAGAGGCCCCATGGTGGAAAGCATTTCACTACATGAGTCAAAGCCACAGACGGTTGTAAAAGTGGAAGACGGTCACCACGGGCGCCCTAGCAGCAGGCTGCCCCTCTCCCGGTGCCGTGCACCTGTGAGGCTGAGGAGAGGACCCTGGACCTCACAGGGCAGCCTGCGGAGCCCCGCACCCACCTGCCCGCCCCCTGCGCTCGGCCCCGTACACCTGTCACAGGAGCCCTGCAGGCCTCCGCGAACCCCGCGAACCCCGTTGCACCCGTGAGTCCCCCTGCGGGGTCGTCCCACGCGCCCCGCGCCGACCGACCGGGGTGGCCCGGGACTGGAGGTGGCGATGTCACCTTTGGCCTACTCCAAAAAAAAAAAAAAGAAAAGAAAAAAAGAAAAGAAAAGAAAAGAAAAGTTGCGACGGCGCCTCTCCCCGCGCGAGGCCGCGCCCCTCCCCCACGCGCCAGAGGCCGCGCGCGCGTCCGCCCCGTCCTCGGCCGCACGGGCGCCCGGGCCGCGGGGTCTCCGGGCGGCGCCGACACCCGCCGCGGGCCACCTCGAGACGGGGGCGCCCGTCTGCGCCCAACTCGGCGGGGCGGAGCGGAGGGCGCGGGCCGCGCGCTGACAGGGCGCCCGCGGAGGCACCGTTATCCCCGTCAGCCGCGGCCCGGCCCGCGCGGACGACGCGGCGGCGACTCGGCGACGACGCGGCGGGCGGCCCCGGGCGCGGGCGGGGCGCGGGCGGCGCGGGCGCGGTGGGCGGCGGCCGGCGACGGCGCAGCGGCCCCGGCGGCGGCGGCGGCGACTCCCGGGCGTCGGGGCCCGGTGCGGCGCGGGCTCGCCCCCGGCCCCGCGGCCCCTGCGGCCCCTGCGGCCCCCGAGCGGCGGCCCCGCAGTCCCGGCCGGCGCGGTCTCTCACCTGGCGGCGGCGGCGGCGGGGCCCGGGCTCGGCCGCGCGCGTCCCCAGCGCCGGCTGCGGGAGCCACAACATGGCGACGGCGGCGGCGGGCGGGGCCGCGGCTCCGGGGGCGGAGCGGGGGCGGGAGCCGGGCTGGCGGCGGGGCCGCGGGGGGGCGGAGGCGGCCGGGACCTGGGCACCGGCCAGGCGGCGCTGCGCCCGCGCCGCTCCGCTGCCACCCCGCCTGAGGCGACCGGCGGCGGGGACCCGGCTGTACCGGGCTGTGCCCGGCCCGCGCCACCCCGCCGCCCCGCAGCCCCGTCCTCGGCGCGCCTCAGCCGCCCGCCCGCCGCAGGGCCGAGAGCCGGCGAGGGTCGCCGCGCCCGACGAGCGCTGGGTGCCGGGCGGCCTCGTCGGGCGCCAGGCCGGGCGGCGGGGCGGAGCGGCCGTGAGGAGCGCGGCTCCGGCCAGGCTGGGCCGCCCCGTGCGTGTGGCGCTGTGGCCGGGAGGCCGGCGCGGGCGCTGAGGGGACCCCGCGGGGGCGGCGAGTGGAGCCCGGGCCGGGCGGTGCCTCGGGGCCTTCCCGGAACTCCGGGTCCGCAGCGTGGGGACGGCGCGGGGACGGCGCGGGGACGGCGGCCGCGGCGGGTCCCCACCTGGAGGATGAGGAAGGAGGGGACGCCCGGCCCGGCCCCGGCCCTCGGCGCCTGGAGTAAGGAGCGCGCTGGCAACCAAGGGGCGAAGGCCTGCGAGGGCGACAGGGCGACAGGGCTCGGCCCACAAGGGGTGGGGGGAAGCAAGCATCTAGCTCCGGGGATGGTAAGAGTTTCTTTTTATTTTTTTATTTATTTAATTTTTTTTTTCCAATTTGAGGGAGAGGCCTCAGATAGAGGAGCTGACGGGCAGGTAGCATAATGAATGGCGCAAGATGCCAGAAAAGAGAAGAGATCAGAAGGGTAGAGGAAGAAGTCAGAGAAGAAGGCTCCTCGTTTTACAATATCAAAGGATGTGTGACGATAGGAATATTTTGATAAGTGTGGTGTGGCACGCTTGTAATTCCAGCACGAAGGAGGCTGGGGCAGGAGGATCACAACTTCAAAGCCAGAGGCAGCCTGTGCAATTTAGCGGACCCTGTCTCAAATAAATAATTTAAGTTTTAAAAAAATTTTAAAAGGGGTTAGGGGTACAGCTTGGCGGTAGATCATGCCTAGCATAACCCTGGGTTCAACCCCTCAGTA
This sequence comes from Pedetes capensis, assembly GCA_007922755.1. Classification (NCBI taxonomy): domain Eukaryota; kingdom Metazoa; phylum Chordata; class Mammalia; order Rodentia; family Pedetidae; genus Pedetes; species Pedetes capensis. The sequence continues at coordinate 139,032 of VMDO01003295.1, forward strand.
CTGCCAAAATAGTAGTACTAGTAGTAGTAGTAGTAAAAATAAGAAGTAGAAAGAAAAAATATTTTGAGGTGGGGAAGCATACATGCTTCTACTGCCTGGATGATCCATAAACTTATCCATAGGCCAGGTAGGTTCACTAGCCCTTGAAATTTAAGTACAGTGGGGTTTGGTGGTCCACACCGGTAATCCCAATGTAATTCCAGTGCTGGAGAGGCGGAAGCTGGAGGATCTCAAGTTCAAGGCCAGAGTGGCTACAAGCGAGACCTTGCTTCAGAAACAAAATCAACCCAAGAGCTGGGTGCCGTGGCAAACGACTGTAATCCTAGTGACTAGACAAGTGGAGACAGGAGGATTGCCAGTTTGAGACCAGAGGCAGCCTGCGTAATTTAGACCTTAAGATAAAAAATAAAGTAGGAGCTGGGGTCACAACTTAGCGGTAGAGCACTTGCAAAGCATGTCTGAGGCCCTGGGTTCAATCCCCAAGTATTGCAGGGAAAAAAAAAAAAAAAAAGAAAGAAAGAAAAGGAAAGGGAAAAAAAACTAAATAAATAAATGACACTTAAATACAATTGGGTCAGACCCCTATACTACTTTTTTTTTTTTTTTTTCGTTTTTGTGGTACTTGAGAGTTGAACCTGGGGCTTCACAAATACTTTGCAAGTGGTCTACCCCTGGGCATCACCCCTAGCCCGTTTTTAAATTATTTATCTTGAGACAGTCTCATTAAATTACGCAGGCTGCCTCTGCCCTTGAACTCACAGTCCTGTCTGCACCTCCTGAATCTCTGGGATAACAGGTGTGCACCACCAAGCGGTGCTGAACCCTCATCCCACTTAACATGAGGAACTTGGCATACCTGCTGTTATTTCCAGAGATTCATACAAAACTTGTTTTCTCCTAATTGTCTCTGGCCTCAATTTCTTATTTAAAAACAAAACAACAAAAAACCTCTATTGTTCTCTCTCAGGAAATGTGTCACCATACCCTGCATATGACCCCTCTTGTGCCCCCTACAAAGAGTGCACTGTGCTTGGAAACAAACAAAATGCCAAATGTTATATAATGGTTAAACAAATTAGAGTGTATTTGTAGCCATTAAAAAATATGTTGTAGCAGGGCACAGTGACCCACGCCTATTGTCCCAGTGACTTTGGGAGGCAGATGTAGAAGGATCCTAAGCTTGAGACCAGAGGCAGCCGGTGTAATTTAGCAGGACCCCAATTTAAAATTAAAAAAATAAAAAATGGTTTGGGGATGCAGCCCCATGGTAGAGCGCTTACAAAGTATATGTTAAGTCCTGGGTTCAATTCCCAAGTGCTGAAAAAAAAATCTAATTAAATGCACATTATAAGATGCTATAATAGAAGGATATAATATATAAATATGTATCGTGCACATATTTTTAAATAAGACTTTTATTTTCTCTTGTGACTTCTGTATTTTCTTTTACAATACATTTATATTTCTCTTAGAAGCGGGGGAAATGATATTTTTAACTAAATTTTTAAAGTATTTTTAAGAAAGGGTTTTGTTTTATTTTGCTTTGCAGTGCTTGGATGTTGAACCCACCCAAGGTCCTTGAATATACTTTACAAGCAGCTTGCAGCTGCACCCCAAGCCTGTCTTTAATTTTTTTTTTTAACTTTGAGATAGGGTCTCATTAAGTTACGCAGGCTGACTCTGGCGTTGTGATCCTCCTGCCTCAGTCTCCTGAGCCACTGGGATTACAGGTGTGTACCATCACGCCTAACAAAAGGTATTTTTTTAAAGATATTTATCAAGCGGGCTGGGATTTAGCTCAGTTATAGAGTGCTGCACTGCAGTCTCTGAGGTCCCGAGTTCAATACCCAACACCACAGAAACGGGAGAAGGACATGGCAACCCACTCCGGAGGCAATCCTGAAACAATCAACCATTGAAAAACCCTATAAGGGTCGCTATGAGTCCGGTACAACTCCACAGCACCTAGCGACATTATTTTTAAAAAAAAGAGAGAAAGAAAGAAAGAAAAAGATATTTACCAAGCTGCTAGATGTAGCGGTGCAGGCTTGTAATCATAGCGCTCAGGAGGCTAAGGCAGGAGGAGTCTGAGTTTGAAGTTAGCCAGGGCTACATAGCAAGTTCTAGATGAGCCTGGGCTACTTGGTCAGACTCTGTCTCAAAAAACAAAACCACAACAATAAGAAGAACAACAAAATAACAACAAAAAGCTGGCCACCATGGCCCACACCTGTAATTCCAGCAACTTGGGAGGCTGAAGCAGGAGGATCTTGAGTTTGAGGCCAATGGCAGCCTGTGCAACTTAGACTCTGTCTCAAAATTTAAAAAATAAAATAGAAATTTTAAAAAGAAAATACGTTAGGATTCAGGAAAGGAAAACAGAAATAGATCTTTGAAATGTGTAAGGGGTTTCAGCAAGTACAGAGGAGCTAGGTGAGGATACTCTCCCAGGCAGAAGAAACAATACAATTAAAAACCCAGAGTGAGAAATGATTGGGGTCCTCAGAGAACACCAAGAGGGCTTCCTGGAGGAGAAAAGTAGGGGAATCAGTCTGGAGAGATCAGGTCCAGCTAAAGTATAAATGGTCATGAATACCAATCTGAACTCTTTGGATTTTGCAAGTCAGGAAGAACTACTGGATCTTGTACTGTGCAGGTAATAAATTTTGAAGTAGATTTTCCTGTAATCTCTGACTCAATGAAGTTGCAGGTCTCAGCTCTTCAGTCCTAATGTTTGGATATTTGATTGACTCAGAACAGTCATTGCATTCCACCCGTTTACAAAATGAGAATTGGGTATTGCTTCTCTGGTTATTAATTGCTATAATTTTTGTTCACTGTATGAAGCCGTGTCTACAGCCCTACCACCCTAGCATCTGATCTCGTCCAATCTTGAAGGCTAAGCAAGGTCAGGCCTGGTTAGTCCTTGGATGAGAGACTGCCTGAGAATACCAGCTGCTGTAGTCCTGGGAGAAGGACCTGGCAGCCCACTCTCAAAACAATCAGCCATTGAAAATCCCATGAATAGCAGAGAATCACCGACAATAGTGCCAGGCATGGGGAGTGTTTCATTCTGTTGTACACAGGGTCACCATAAATTGGACCAGACTCAACACCACCTAACAACATGCAACAGCAGAATTTTGGAGAGAGAGCAAATCAGCAGAGTTAAAAAAAAAGTGTGTGTGGGGGGGGGAAGAAATTTGCAACTTAAGCTAGCAGGTGGAAAATTTTTTTATTGTGATCCTCCATATGAAATATACATCTCTATCTCAACCCAGAACATACACATGTGTTTACACACAGGCACACGCCTCTAAGACAAAAGTTTCATGATACCCTCATTTTATACAAAGCAAACCAATATTTTCAACTCTAGTTTTATTTTACATGCTGATCAGAAGTTATCAAATTGGTTCTGTTGCCCAGTATTTGGCCACAACATACCTTAAAGGATGATGAAGAGAAGCTAGACTCCTCCCTTTTGAACAGTTATATAGCCAGTGACCTTAAGCTTGCCATGTTTACAGGTCCCAGAAATCACCAGAACAGTCAGGACTCTCCCAGAACGCTGTGGAGGAGGTGCTGAGAGGCTGGCAAGAGCTGTATTTGGGTTCCTCTTCATTTCTCAGTATTTTCTGATATCAATATTTCTCAAGGGCTATAAATATTTTGTTCTTTCTTCAGCTTGAGATACAGATTGAAATTCAAACAAGGCAAACTACTGCCCACAGACCAGAGGTAACTTTTCATTTGAATTAAAATTGTGAACTAAAAAAATCACATATCTTCATTGTAACAGTCATCTTATTTGTGATAATTCCTAAAAGCAATTTTATTCAACATTATTGGAATAATGAAGGGGAAGCTGACATATAAACAAGGTAAAGACTCTGGATGAAGAAGGAAAAACATTAAAGAACACATCTCTTTGCCTTCTCTCTCACCTTGTCCTGTTAAAAGCACGGTCTCTCATTTAGCTAAAAATGGCCTTCATTCTTTCTTTTCGTTCTCTCATTCTTTCATTTTGTTTTTTGGGCTGGCTGGCTTTCTTTCTTTCTTTTTGAAACAGCCTTGCTATATAGCTCAGAGAGTAACTCACTAGTCCAAAGCATTTAGCAGACCATGAGCAGTAGTGATATACTTATTTGGAAGGAATAGAAAGTAGTGATTCCAGAATCTATTAGGAGACCAGTTAGTGCACATGGATTAGACTAGCCTCAAACATGTGATCTTCCTGCCTAAGCCTCCCAATGATTTTTTTTTTCTTCCTCCATCTCTTCCATTTTGTTTTCTTTTTTACACATAGTCTCCCAGGCTGGTCTGGAACTCACTGTGTAGACCAGGTTGGCCTAGAACATGCATTGATTTTCATGTCTCAGCCTTCTGAGTGCAGGAATTATAGGTATGCCATCTTCCTTCCTCTTCCTCCTCCTTTTTCTTTCCCTTTCTCTCTTCCTCTTTCTCCCTCTCCCCTCCCTCCACCACCTCTTTCATCTCTACTGCTGCAGTTCTGGGGATCAGACCCAGACCCGTAAGCATGCTAGGTCAGTGCTCTACTATATAATTACATCCCCAGCCCTCAAAATTACATTAGGATTGGTATGGCTATGAAAGACATTCAAATGGTAAGGTTACCTACCACGTTCGCAAAATATATTGTACAAACACATTTTCCAGTGCTAATGAACTGATTTAACTGGTACATCTAGAGAAAGCTGAGGCAGTGTACATTAGCATAATTCTTTTAAAAAGCAACTTGACAGTGCTCTGAAGAGCCTTAATAGAGATGTGACTCCCTTTTGACTCATCAGTACCACTCCTAGAAACTTGTCCTTGAGAAATAATCCTCCCCCAAAGACAGACCACATGCACAACAATATTTACTAAACTCTTATTTATGATTGTAAAAAGTTGGAAACATAATAAATGGTTACATAACTGACGTTGTGCAACATTGTGTAACTTCACATTGAGTATACAGGCAATAGGGTAACTTGGAAAGCATTTGATTACATAGTAAATGAAAAAAGATACCATTTACTAGAATATACTAAGAATCACTGAACTGTACACTTTACAAACAGGAATTCTGCTAGGTGCAGTGGTGCATGCCTGTAATCCCAGTTATTCAGGAGGCAGAGGCAGGAGGATCACAAATTCGAGGTCAGAGGCAGCCTGTGTAATTTAGCAAGACCATCTCAAGATGAAAAATAAAAGGGGAGCTGAGGTGGCACCTCAGTGGTAGAACACTTGCAACTATGAGTGAGGTCCTGGGTTCAGCCACCCATTATCATAAATAAATAAATAAATAAATAAATCTGTGAATCATAGCTCAATTTTCTTTAAAGGCTATAATTGTAGCTGGGTGCAATGATGAATACATGTAATCCCAGCAATTTGGGAAGTTGAGGCTGGAGGATTGTGAATTCAAAGCCAGAGGAAGCCTGCACAACTTAGTAAGAAAGACCTGAGTCAAAATAAATAAGAAAGGAGCTGGAGGTGGGTCTCAGTGGTAGAGCACCTGCCTAGCATTCATGAGGCCCTGGGTCCAACCCCAGTACCACAAACAAACAAATGAAAAAGCACTAGGGTGTAGCTCAGTGGCAGAGCGCTTGTCTAGCCTGTGGGAGGCCTTGGGTGCAACCTCCAATATTGAAATAAAATGAAATAAAATGTTCCTTATTTTAGTTTTATTAAAAAAAAGTGAAAAAGCAAAAATCGCCAGTATGAAGCATGAGGTGCAATACAGTGTAGATTCTGAGCCAAACTCTGGCTTCCAACTCCTGCCAGGAGACCTTGGCTTATTTACTTAACGCCATCTGACCCCTAGTGGTGTTTTACAGGGGAGTGCAATCAGCACCCTCATGGGCTGCTATGAAGATTCAATGATCCTCTATCCCTGAAAAGCACTTAGAATTCAGGGCATGTGGTGGAGGCCTGGCAGAGCCTTCAGGCAGAAACTAGAGTGGAATGCAAGAGGAGGAAGTAAGGAGAGCCTGGCATACTTTCCAAAACTTTGGCTGAAATTTCTCAGTGGGGAAACTGGGGGCAAGGAAGAATTCTAAAGGCTGACAAGGAGCACACAGCAGAACAGGAGACAATGAATAGACATCACCAATGATCTGCTGTCTCCTCTACAGATGCTCCAGTGGCAGGAGGGGAGAGCTCTAAGGCCAAGAGCGAAGGCCACGCTTGGCTAGGAAGACACTTCCCTTGTGTGCTGCAGGAAGTGTGGGTCTAGATGCTGACTCTGGAGTCACCACACACAAGTGAGAAGGAATGTCACCAACGGGAGGCACAGGAGGGAGGGGAAATCGTGACACAACATTTCAAAGAGGGGAGAGGGAGTATGAGAGCACTGAGGACCACTTACTACCAGTGAACCAATAAGAATGCCGATTGGCCAGGGTGTGTGAGTTCTTCTGGCAGTCCTGGGAGCCCCAGGAAGAGAAGAGCATCCTAGACAAGAGGCCATGAAGCCAGGTGTGGCGGCACATACTTAGAATCCCAGTACTCAGGAGGTATAGGCAGGGGGTTACAGGTTGGAGGCCAGCCTGGGCTCCATACTGAGACCCTGTCTCAGAAAAAGGGGAGTGGCACAAGGGTAGAATGTCTCAGTGGTGAGGCAGGAAGGATGGGGCTGGAGAGTGGACTGTGCACTTGCCCACTGACTAGCATAAAGCCTGAAGTAGTATCTCAAGGGTCATTAGACTATCAGAGCAGAGGACACATGGCAGAGAAGAGAAAAGAGACAGGAAGGTGAGGTAGTAAACCACGTGCCATCCAAGAACAATGACTCCAAAGTGCAAGAGAAAAGTAAGACATTAACCAGAGAGAATTTCAGAGCTAAGTGAGTCATATTTTTCTTTCTAAAGGTCAAGAAAGCTGTAGTTTTCTTTGTCTTTGTTTTTTCCTCTTTTTTTTTTTTTCCAGGCAAAAGCAGCAGTTGTAGATGCTGGCAGAACAGGGATAATAGGGCCTGAAAAAGTCAGTTGTGGTCTTATTCCAACATTATCTGATAGTAAACAGCTCTTTTAGGCCAGGATTTCCCATAAGACTATGTTATCTACTCAAAATGGATAAAAGATCTCAACATAAAACCAGAAACTTTAAAACTCATAGAAGGCAAGATAGGCAATACACTCCATCATATAGGCATTGGAAAAGATTTCCTTAATAGGACCCCAATTGCTCAAGAAATTGCAACAAGAATAGATAAATGGGACCACATCAAATTAAGAAGCTTCTGCACAGCAAAAGAAACAAT